>CAIGRQ010193536.1:0-12053 GCA_903798375.1 Fraxinus sp. D2006-0159
GGCCTCGACAAGTGGAAGTGTGGTTTCAGAACAGAAGAGCAAGGTCTCGTCTTTATCTAAAAGCTTAAACGATAAAAAGTGAATAAAATCATTTTCATCTTTTGCATCAAAATTGTGATACTTGAAAATTATAATTCCAGTTCGGGTTGATCAATTTCAGTGGAATTTAAACCATCGATTTAATTTACACAGGACAAAGCTGAAGCAAACAGAAGTGGATTGCGAGTTCTTGAAGAAATGCTGCGAAACACTAACAGAAGAAAACAGAAAACTGCACAACGAATTACAAGAATTGAAGGCACAGAAACTCGCACAGCCCTTTTACATGGCAGCCACCCTCTCCATGTGTCCCTCTTGTGAAAGAATCGGTGGCGGAGGAGGCGGCGCTGGTGCAGCCGGCAGTGAAATTCCGGCCAAGAACCCATTTTCTATGACTCCTAAGTCGCACTTCTATAATCCCTTCGCCAACCCACCACCAGCAACCTGTTAATTAATTAGTTAGTTTTAATTTTCTTAGCATTACGAAAAATATATAATTATAGGAAAATCCACCCAACCCTCCTTTTTATTGGTTATGGGCTTGTATTAATTATTAAAAAAAAAAATATATTAGCTTGTAATAGAAATTGTAGAAAAAATACAGAATTTTATTAATCTTTTTTTTTTTAATAGCAAACGTTTGTAAATATTAGTGAAATATATATGAATTAAGCGATTATTAATTATTTGTTCTTTTATAGTACATTTTCTTTCTTTTGCATTCAATTATTGGTGTATAATCACACATGTACTGAGTCCATTAGCCATGTTTGACGTTAGAACAAGGAAAAATATTAGAAAAATGTATATGTTTTTTTGTGTATTCTTTAAAATAAAAGTATCCTACAATTACAAAAGTGTACGGAAAGTTACAATTAATGAAATAATACTACAACATTTACAATATGTTCAATAATGGCCCTTGAACTCAAGATGGTGAAGACGCTTACCAACTTGAGTTTGTTAATCAAGTCATAAAATCTGTCGATGGATGAGCTTCAATAAACTCGTAAGCAGTTTGAGCAGTCGAGGCTGCTATGAAAATAAGACAAAACAATATATGTCTGAATAAAATGACAATCACTTTCAATGTGTTTGTTCTCTTGTGAAATACGCTTCTTCTCACGTCTGTGATTACCATTTCAACAATTAATTTTAATCACATATTTAATGAAATTCACAACTTTTGTAATCACCATCCAGATATGCCCCATCATAGCCCATTGCCCAAAAATCCTCGACAAGACTTGGTATAAGAAGGGTCGTTCTAACACAACATGTCTCGTTGTAATCCCCATAAATGTTTTTATATTAGCCGAAAAGAATATTAGATGAGGCGGGGCAAGTTGGGGCAACCATCCTCATGTTTCTTGGTTATTGAATAGTCACGTTTAGTCAATATCTACCTAGACAGTTCTCGTAATTTCGTGGTGTTGGCGTTGTACACGTGTGATTCATGGAGGGAGGGGTTTGGCTCATTGTCTAGTTATGTTAGTTTACTCTGCTACAGAAATGCGTGGGTAGAGGCGTGTTGGTTAAGAAAGGAATAGAAAATCTTAAATAAATTTAAAAATGAAAATGAAAAATAAAAATAAAAAGCAGAATCATTGAATCAAATATTATGGACGCGTGAGATGGCCCAACTTTTAGGGAACCAGTGGGCCATAGCCCATGTGAAGTTTGCGTGTCCCCCCTCTAAAATCCAATTATGAACAACATGACTTCAGTATGATCATCCTGTTTTGTGGGCCCATGCCGACTCCTTCTCTTTACTTTCTTTTTTAAGTATCATCAAATTCTTTTTTTTTTTTGGACAAATTCTATCATACCTCTATTTCGTGTAGAAAATTTATTGGATAGTGTTTTAAATGTAATTTTCCATATCGCGTAAGAGCGTGATAACATAATTTTAATTTGAGAGCTACACTCTGTTTGAGCCACATTATTCTCCCAATAATTCATTTTAAATAGTATTTTTATGAAAAATATGTAGTTAAAAATGAGAAAAAAATTTAAATTTTTGTGTAATATTATTTTATTGAAAATGTGTAATTGAAAATAAGAGAGAAAAAATATATTTTAAAAGAATGGGTATCAAACTTGGTTTTAGTTCAAAATGAGAGTCGAGCCTGAATCGACCGTCTACATTCGTCAAATAGTTTCAAAATAAGAGATGAGCTTGAATCGACAGTCTCCATTCCTTGAATAGTCTACAAGTGTAAAACAAGTAACAAAGCTTGAAATTCATCTACAAGTAAATTCCTAAAAAAAAAAAAGGAATAATAATACTTGTACATAATCATTTACGAATTACGGATTGATGTACAAGATGCATTCCTTGAATAGACTACAAGTGTAAAACAAGTAATAAAGCGTGAAATTCATCGACAAGTAAATTCATAATTAAATAAAAAAAATAATGTTATTTTTGTATAATCATTTGCAGATTGATGACGTGATATTATATTAAAATTTAACTTATTTTATTTTTTATTTTTATTTTTCTATCTCTTTCGTTTTATTTTATGTATAAATAATTATGTACAAGTAATATTACTTTAAAAAAAATTATAATCTAAAAGTAAGTGGCTATACTTTTTATCCACTAATGAATTATGAGATAAGACAGTATCTAGAGTTTGAAAAATTTAGACGGTCCAGATTTGTGGGCATGGAAGGAATAAAAATAGAATAATTTCTTTATAGGCACGTTATCATGATTGGTCATGAACCAATCATGGGCCAAGTCCAAGGTTGAATCATTGCGAGTATCATATCTTGATCAAATGATTAATAACTAATTAAAGAAATAAAGACATATGATATTTTTGATTTATATTTTGCAATTAGTGATGATCACTGAGTAATTTATCATATCTTGATCAAATATTTAATTAGAAATTTGAAAATGGAGTTTTTCGACAAAAAAAAAAAAAGAATAAAGCCATTTGTCCAGACTAAAAAATAGACTAATTTGATAGTGTATGTGTAGATTTTTTTTTCAAACTATCCAATTATATATGGACACGTGTCCCTTCTATTTTTGAGTTTATCCTTGAATTTGTTCATGTAGCATGATTGAAAGAATAATAGTCCATTTTAAATGCTTTCAAATAAAAATATACACCTACCCCTGATTACGTGTTTTTAGCATTAGTACAAAGGACAGGCACCCCACCAATAGGAGAGTGTCGGGTGTCCATTATGGACACTCCTATGGGTCCCATAGCATTTTTCTTAGTACAATTCATCACGAAAAATTATTTCTTTGTGTGGAAGAAATTCATTATTAAGTCCCCAATCTTTGAACAATATTGTAGATCTACCACAATCTTTAAAAATGGTACCAGACATCTCACAATCAAAGGAAAATTCTTCATAATAACCAACAACCATCCCACTACTACGCAACCACCCCAAAATGGCACAAAGGGAACCACCATCGGCGCGAAAAAAAAATTAAATAAAAAAAAAATCTCCGTCCATTACCACCATTCTAGAAAACAATCACACCCCGACAAAGCCAATTGCGTAGAGATTTATTTTTGAATCTTCATGAACGAAATTTTTTTGCAATTTTTTCTTTGGAACTGTTCAAATAGGATATCTTAATAAAATGAAAAATTAGTTTCTTGAGAAGTTTACTAATTGATTTTTTAAAGAACCGCCAACATTATGAAGCAAAAACTTTAAGATTTTTAGCAAAAACCATCTAGAAACTTTTGCTTTGAAGTTTGAATCAAGAATCAAGATTAATGAATTTTTTGAATATTTCTTATCCGTATGTTTTTTGTTGCAAATGAGGGCTAAAAAGTATTGTGGGAGTAGAAATTGATTTTTAGTAATGATGAATTTTGGGGAGGTCACTGATGACGAACTTGAAGTTCTCAAATCATGATATGTTGTGGTGTTCATAATGTCTATTTTATGCCCTTGTTTGAGCCAACTTTTTTGAAAATGAGAATGAAAAATATTGTCGTTATTGGGGTCCACACAAGAGATAGAAAATTTGAATTTAAATGTTAATGTGATAGATAACAGTCATATTTTTCATTTTAAGACGAAAAAATATGGCTCAAACAAGGTCGTAATTTTGTGTAGGTGTATATGGCGGCTGCACGACTCTTTATGGAGGTATGGAGAACTTGCGAATGGCTATTAGCAACGAGGATTTGATTTAAGTGGATGGTGGCGGTGTGCGAGTGGAGTGGAGAAAAATGAAGGTTCTTGAATTATTCTTTTATACTTTTTTTATTTTACTTATTTAAGTGGTCTTTAAATAATGGGGATGCTTAGTGTCATTTTCAAAGATTGGGTGTATAAATGAATCATTTTTGAAAGGTTAGGGAACAAATATGCAATTTTCCGATAATTATTAATGATGTTTGGTAGAAATGTGATAGATAACAGTCATATTTTTCATTTTAAGAAGAAAAAATATGGCTCAAACAAGGCCGTAATTTTGTGTTGGTGTATATGGCGGCTGCATTACTCTTTGTGGAGGTATGGAGAACTTGCGAATGGCTATTAGCAACGAGGATTTGGTTTAAGTGGATGGTGGCGGTGTGCGAGTGGAGTGGAGAAAAATGAAGGTTCTTGAATTATTCTTTTATACTTTTTTTATTTTACTTATTTAAGCGGTCTTTAAATAATGGGGAATGCTTAGTGTCATTTTCAAAGATTGGGTGTATAAATGAATCATTTTTGAAAGGTTAGGGAACAAATATGCAATTTTCCTTATTAATAATTACTACAAACCATCTCCAAGAAAAAGTTGACGATGGCTGTAGGAAGTTGTCGACCAACAAATCATTCGGTGACTTTCTTGGAAAATACAACAAATTTCGGTGATTGTCTAATCATCATGATTTCATCATCTTATCCCAATCAAATCAACACTATCTTCTACTCTTTCAACGCCTACTTTTAGATAATCTTTTTTATTTTTATTTTTTTTGTCCCGACAATCAATGTCACGCTGTCGAAAATATGAGTAGTACCTTCTAATAATGCGTTGAAGGGTAAAAAATTTTAATTAAGGCCCTGTTCGAGTTTTATTTTTCTTCTTTAAAAATAAAAAATATAATCGTTATTCATTATATTAAAGCATCAATTTTGAATTTCTATCTATTATGTGGGACCCAATAAGTTGGCTCAAACAAAGCCTAAGTTACTTGTACATTTTTATTGACATAGTATGGTGTGTAAAAAATTTAATTATTTAATTTGAATAAGTCCTATTCAAATAAATGGTCAAATTGCTTGACACATCAAAGTGGTGTCAATAAAAATGTCAACGAAATTGTAAGTGTAGCTTGCCTGAAAAAATTTAGCTACCTTTTTTGGGTAGCAATTAAAATTTTATTTAGGTCAAAATTAAAAGTTAATTTTAATTATACATTTAATGGGATCTACAACTTAACTATACATACATCATCTTTTTGTTAAAATAAATTGAAATTGATTTTAATTCGCACCAAACCGGGGCTTATTTAATGCTATGACATATCCACATAAAAAGTAAATAAACATTTTTTATCCATTATTTCATCATAAAATCTTGTTAGTTTTTTGGATTGAAATATCTAATTGAGTTCGATATTTTCTTTGAACTAAATTTAGAACATTTTGAAAGTTATCTTCATTCTCTTCTTATCGCATTTCATTTAGCTAAAAAACCATATGTGTAGTTATAAAATCTATGAGTTAAATTCACGCATGATCATTTCGAGAACGAATCTTGTGTGACTATCTCTTAAATAACAATAATGAATAATGGCTAGTAATCCGCCAAAAAAATAATAATTCGATAGTATGATCAACTAACGTACTGAAAAGTAAAAAAGTGATGCATTCTTAAGAACTAACCGTCTAATTGACTGATTGATAAGACTATTTTCAAGATTCTTTATAGCTACATAGTTTTCCGCAAACAATTGTCTTAGATAAACAATAGAATACTTTAACAACAAATATTGCAATCGATCCTAGTATTTAAAGGGTAAGAAACATAAGGAGTTTTTGTTACATCTCAACAAACTTTGGTGGGCTAAGCAAGTAATATTGTTCAATTGAAAATGCAAAAATGCCTAATGGGGGACAGCAAAGGTCGAGTGTAAATACATTAACTGAAGAAGGACTATTTTATAAAATTATATTTTTGAAGGGTTCATATTTCTTAATCACCCTTTTGAGACAGATTAGCAAATTCGCAATCTGTGCATGCACACGTAAGTCTATAAGAAAAAGAAACAGTTCGAAGGATATGTGTTAAATGCTGGTTAAATTGTCGGCAAATCTGGGTGTTTCTAACGTTATGGTTGAACCAATGCGTACGTGGCATATATTCATTTAAGGGCCATGCTATTTGGCAACAGTTTAAGTTGCATGCAAATGTCGATAATTGTTAAATCACTTTCAAGGTAAGAAAATAAATTACATTTAAGATGTCAAATGACTTGCATGGCATTTGAACTGGTGCTCTAACACTGGTGGTGCTAGATAGTACTCTCTCCGTCTCAATTATATAGACTTGTTTCGTTTTTCACACAGATTAAGAAAGTTTCTTTAATGTCATTGAAAAATTAACTTTTGTCAAGATCTTTTTTAATTTACCCCTATTTAATTTTCAGTACGTAAAACTAAATTATTACTGGAATTAATAAAGAATTTGAAGGAGAAGAATAAATGAGAGTTGTTACATGTTTTCAAGAAGTGAGAAATGTGTGTATTTGGATGATTTCAAGAAGTTGATATATTAAGTGGGAAAAATTTAATAAGGGTATATTAGTAAAGAAACAAAACAAAATATTCTACATTAGGAAACATGCATATATATTTCGAACAGGAGAAAAAGGAAATGCAGCCTATATAATTAGGATGGGGGAGTATTATCTATCGATTAAGCTATTTGTACATTAAGTTTGACATCATTGTTGACAGATGGATGACGTGGCAAGATTGTGATGGTTGGATTAAATATGTGAGATGTAAAAGATGGGGTGAGACAATGTCAAATGTAAATTCGATAAGTTATGACGTAACAAGGATGTACATATAGCATGATTGTTCCTACATTACGTAGTGCAAAAATGAATAGTCTATTCCATTTATTTCTCGCATTACCCTTTCAAGGTTTAAGAATTTTAGTAGTATATGTGAGAGTCATGATGGATCGAGGAGGATCATATTTTTTTAGTGAATACTATCGATAATAACACTATGTAATCAAAATTGAAGCAACGTGTAGCTTGATGTGTGCGGTTTATGCTCGATTAGATAAGTTGAATACGACAATTGAGGCACAGTCACGACACACAATAGTGGACACGGCTTGAGTCGATTTCCTCACCCTTTTATTGCTTTTGTCAGACTTTACTTATTTTTCATGCACTTTAATTTTTGAATGATAATTATGTTTTTAATAAGTTTAGAATGTTTCCTTCCTTTGTGCTTCATTATAAGTTAGTGGAATTATAATGTGATACAAATAAATGGTAGATAAGTATAGTAGATTAAAAAATATACAGTTGAAATTAAAGTTTGACTTTAACCTTTAAATTATAAAGTTGCTTATAATAAAATCCAAACAAGCCCTTGTCATTTTCTGTTTGATTATTTAATGAGATTTGAGGTTCTTTTTGAGAAATCTGTTAAAATTTTAGCATTATTAGAATCAAGGAAGTTTGATTACCAAATTCTTAAATATCTTCAAAATCAATCATTTAATGAATACTATTGATGATAGAAATGGCCAATTTAATTTACCTTAACTCGATATTTAGAGGGGTTGGTTGATATTGTCGTCTTTTTCTTTTATATTTGTATATCTACAAAACAAAATAAATGATCAATTTTGTTGAATAACCGTTCGTACTATAAATTATATAAAAGTTGACTCCAACTAATAGTGTGTGACAACCGAATCAAACACTTCCCGATTGTAAGTTAGCCCCCACAACAAGCTAGTCATACCTAGATGAAATGCTCTCTTTAATAATTACGCGAAAGAATACTTTTTACTATAGTGTTTTAGAACTACTTTTTTTATTTCAAAGTTCTTTTATTTAGAGCTTGTCTGGTGCGGATTATGAAAAGTAATAATTAATTTTTGGCCCATTTTGATCTGACACGTGAAAGAAAAGTCCGCAACTTTCTGTGATTTTTTTACCATTGCACAAATTAACGGTAAAAAAATGAATTATAATCAGGGAGAAAATCACGCTAAGACAAGCTGTTAATTTAATTTTGGGAGTGAATGGACTAGCTCCTATTACTTATAGACAATGTCCATGAAAGATGAGGAGCGTCTGTGTTTCATCTTCATGAGCAACATACCCTTTAATGATTTGCACTTGGTGTGCTTACGTAAGCCGTGACATAGTTATTACAATTCTCAATCGTGTAGACAACAATCTTCTGTCACTATTTTATGGGCATTTTTCACCTTAATTAAGACATTAACCCAAAAGGAATCTATCCATTATAGTGCCAAAACAATCCAGTTACGTATTTAAATTTTGCTCTATTAATCTGAGAAAAAACAATGATTTTGACATACAATTTCATTTAATTGGACAAGACATTTTTAAGTTTCAATATAGTTTTTGTTCTCGTCACGAAAGCACACAGCACAATTAAGTAAGATGTCATACAAAGTTAACACTTTACTTCACATCGTCTCTTTTACATAATTCTTTCGAGGTGATTGGGCTATGCCTTTAGGTGCCTCGCTTACATTATTATTTTTATCCGAGTGATGCATCAATTCACCTCTAACTCCACTGCATTTTCTATAAGTCTCGTCTTGACCAAGTTAAATTACAGCTTTTCTGTTTATATTCCATTTATAGAAACCACATGCCTACGATGATTATAGATTAACACGATTGAACATGACAAGTCAACTCTTAGTTTTAATTTTCTTCTGTGGTTTTTTTTCCTTGGGAGAGAGAGGAGGTTTTCAAACAATTGCAATATAGTTTATAATTCTCTCTCTCTCTCAATGTATTTTTTATTACATTCGATGTTTTTATTTGAAGATATAGATTATCACGAATTGCGATTCAAGCCTAACAATATTTATCTGATTTCGATTTCTTGTTGAACTAGACAAAATAAGGTATTTCTAAATACCACTATTCTCTCAGATAACTCTTTTGTTTTCTTTACAAATAAATTTAGAATGTGTTTAATTGTGATCATGAAATTTACATAAAAAAAATTTTTAAAAAAAATTCTAGGCCTAGAACTTATTTACATGAAAATTATTAACTGAATGTGTTTGGTTTACTCAGTTTTCAACCTAGAAACAGAGTCGGCCCTAACCATAGGCAGTGTATGAGATCATCTGAGGCTCCGTTTTGATGAGGGCCCATATTATGTAAAGTTAATTGATTGGTCGAAGAAAAACGAGAATTATAAGATATTCTTTAAATTATAATTATCATATGCAAACACAAGAAAATAATAAAATCTTAAAATACAAATA
This sequence comes from Fraxinus sp. D2006-0159, assembly GCA_903798375.1. Taxonomy (NCBI): domain Eukaryota; kingdom Viridiplantae; phylum Streptophyta; class Magnoliopsida; order Lamiales; family Oleaceae; genus Fraxinus; species Fraxinus sp. D2006-0159. The sequence goes on from CAIGRQ010193536.1 coordinate 9,530, forward strand.
TCTCTAAAAAAAATCATATAAACGACATAAAACATATCACATGAATTTATGTATCACATAAATAAATCACAATCATTACTTTCTTTATACATAATTAATTTGATCATTTTTCTTCCCAACTATCATTTTTCTTTTTATTAACAAAAAACAAAATGTCATTTTTATCTCTTCAGAATTTACGACAATTAATCTTTCAAATGCACTCATGGTATGTCTTACACTTATTCAAGGATATGTTGCTAAATGTTCTGGTATTCATTTCTCTCTCGAATTCTTGCATTTCGTTTTATTTGTCCATTTTTTAGTGTTATTGTATTGATTGATATTTTAATTAAACTAATGCTTCTCTATGTGTTATGCAATTTGGTTTGGGATTTTCCCAATCCATTTATTATTCATTTTTTTTTTTCCAATTTTATGTTTGTACTGGAGCTTAGATATTGTATTTGGTGTTCCGATTTTCTTGATTATGTTTAATTATTTTTAACTTCATTTAATTGTTTTCTTATCAAAGTTCACAATTAATTTTAACACATATTTCGTAGGACCCATGACTTTTTAATAACACATTTCATCACATTTTATCAAAATTTACAAAAAATTGATTTTAATCTCTATCAAACAAAGGCTTAATGTTTATAGAGACCCATATTTGAAGTTGACATAAGTCCTCTGATGAAGTGCATAAGAAGTTAAAGTTCATGATGAGGTGAGATCGCAAAGGAAAAAAAAAAATGATTTCATGATAAATTCAGGTTCATCCGTTTTTGGTGATTGATGTTTAGTCACTTTTTTTAGTGCTTAATCACTTTTTTATATTTTTTTAGTGTTGTCACTTTTTCGAAACTTCTATCACTTTTTTTTTTTATTGTTTGTTACTTTTTTTAAAAAAAATTTATGTAACTTTTTTGAGTGACAAACGTAGGTTTTAATTGATATTTTATCACTTTTTAAAAAAATTTGTCACTTTTAGAGTGTTTGCCACCTTTTACTTCTTTCAACTTTTTGAAATTTATGTCACGTTTTATTGTTTGTTAATTTTAAAATATTTATGTCACTGTTTTTTAGTGACAAACATAGGTTTTGATTGGTGTGTTCACCACCTTTTTGAATTTTTGACATTTTTTTGAGTGTTTGTTACATTTTTTTAAAAATATTGTTGTTACTTTTTAATAAAAAAAAAAATATTCTATCACTTTTTTGAAATTTGGTCACTTTTTATTGTTTGTTACTTTTAAAAGTTTTCTATTACTTTTTTGAGTGACAAACATAAGTTTTAATTGGCGTTTTGTCATTTTTTTAGTGTTCAATCTTTGTCATCGTTTTAAATTTTTGTCATTTTTTTATTAGTTACTTTTTTCTAAATTTCTGTAACTTTTTTAAATTACAAACATCACTTCTTAATAAAAATAGCATTGTATGTCACTTTTTAAATAAGATTATGGCATTTAATTTTATACAATATTATAAGGTTTGAATTCATATTCTTATTTAAACTTTGAAAATATAAATACAAATATGAATGAGAAAAGTAACATTTTATGTCCCTTCTTTTAAGAAGGTCGCATGCAATCTCATTTGAATTTTTTTGGATCAATTAAATAGTGAGTTTTTGGGATCAATTAAATATATAAATACATGTAGAAGAGGGCAAAACCCAACCGAATTCACCCAAACCGAACCAACCCGATCGGTTTAGGTCGATTTTGTTGTTGTTTTTACACGAGTTTGGTGAGTTAGCTGTGTAAACGGGTTGGGTTGGATCGAGTTATGGGTTAACTCATAAAAATTAAATAAATTCGTCCAACCCGACCTGCCTACTTAAAAAAAGAAAAGAAATATAATGTCTAAAAGTAAAAAGAACTTAAAAAGTATGAGTGAATTGTGTAACCATAATTACCTCGGTGCATTTTAGAGGAAAAGCTTGTTGTCCTTCCCACAATAAATGTAGTATAAGATTTTCATGTTATGTTAAATGCACTTTGTTCTTTGTAAGTTCGGTTAATGATGATTGGATAAAATAATAGATAATTTTATTTATTTATTTACTTACTATTTAATCTTGTCTATTTGAATTTTGTATAATAGAAAATTGAACGACTTTAATCTTTGTTGATAAGTTGTTACAAACCAACCAACCTAATCCAACCCGACCGATACTTGATGAGTTGGGTTTCAACATTTANTTATTTATTTATTATTTAATCTTGTTTATCCGAATTTAGTATAATAGAAAATTGGATGACTTTAATTTTTGTTGACAAGTCGTCCCAAATCGACCAACTCAACCCAACTCGACTGATACTTAATTGGGTTGGGTTTCAACCTTTACACGGATTGGATTGAATTAAATTTTGAATCGTCCTGTGTTGGGTTTGGGTTGAAGCAAAAACCAACCCCCCCCACCCCCCCCTAAATATATGTGTTACATAAAACATTAAAAATTTTACACTACTTTTCTTTTTGTCACTTTCTTGAAATTTTCGTTACTTTTTTTAGTTTAATAATAAAAAAGTGACACTTA
>CAIGRQ010193545.1:0-15512 GCA_903798375.1 Fraxinus sp. D2006-0159
ACCAAATAGTAGAAAATATTATTACTTGAATGGATAATTTTCATAAAAAAGTAAGCCAACGGACTCCAAACTTTCAGCATTTTTCGTGGAAAATTATATCAATCAAACACACTTAATTACAATTCCCTGTAAAATATTTTCTAAGAAAAACTTTTCCCTATAAAATATTTTCTTTCCGACGGACCCAATTTTTTTCGAATAATTCCATGGGTATAGAATATTATTTATAGAAATGATACAGGTGTTACGTCACAACACCTAAGTGGTATATTTTTTGGGTCAAAAATCAGCGGAAAAGTGAAAAGTGTTTTTCTCTAGATTTCTGACGGTTTTTTTCGGGCAAAATTGATTTTTTCCGGTTCCAAGTTTCAATTGCTTTTTCTCCCCTTTCTTTTGAATAATTCTTGATGTACGTACCAAATTTTTTGTACACGTAGAGTGTCCCTTTTCTTTACCAATTTTTTTTTACTTTCGTGTTTTCACTTTCCTTGGTTCCTCGGAATACAATTCCTTTACATGAGAGAATTCAAGGAACAAGGCAACACAATAATGGCGGATGACCTTTTTCAAGATTTGCCACCGCCATCTGTATCTAATTCCGAACAAAATGCACAATCTTCAAACAACAAGATCAGATTCAGCGGCACTCAAGAGTCTGTACCAATCCCACCTCCTCCCGCTCCTGCACTTAAGAGCGCTCTCAAACGTCCCAAGCCACCTCCTGAATCACAGCTCCAAGGTATTTCATATCATTCAGTTGCAAAATTCAATTTTATCGATTTTTACTTGTCGAGCCTTCTGGATTTGGTTATTGTTTGTTATACGAGTGTTGTTTATCTGTGAAAATGGGTTATATTGGTGAATATATATTCTTCAACTTTTAGTGTTAATTGTTTGATTTCAGGGCTTTTTTTAGCGTTTCGTAGCCTTGCAGTGGTATGATTACCTTGTGAAGGTGATTCCATTTGTGGTTTATGGCAATTTTAAATTTTTTTAGCAACAAACGAGTAATGAAATTTTTTAAAGTTTTGGTCTAGATGTGAATCGTGAAAAGCCAATTGGGGTTTTTAAAACTGACAATGCAATTAAACTATAAGATTTTTAACCTCGTTAGCCTTTTGGCAGTTCAGCTCTTTAGTAATTCCCTTGTACACCAAAAATATCCTTTTGATTTCTTAAATGCTATATGCTAGGCTTTCATGTTTATGAATTGTTCATTTTCTTTATAAAATATATTTTCTCTACAACAAAATGCTGAATGGCCCTTGTCGCTCACAGCTGCTGTGCCTGAAAAGAGCTTGAGATTTAAAACAATGACAGATGCCTCGGAATAGCAAGTTATTGACTCCATGCAGAAAATAGCGTCACATATTAAGAACCCATCAAAGTTCAGTAAGGCATCGAGGCTTGCTATACAGCTGGTTCACGCTGGTAGTATCAAGCATGCAACTGCTGATAACTTCTTTGCCATACTTGAAGCTGCAATGTTGTCTTTGACTACTTGTAATGAGCCCCATTTACGAGCTGACTATCATGCACTCTTCTTGGCAGCTCAAGATGCAGCTGATGTGATCTTTAAATTCCTTTCACCTTTATGTGTTTCCCTTTTTTATTTTAGTAACATGTTTCAATTAATCTAAACTTGATTATAACTGCTGTAGGTCCTTAACAAGAAGCAGAAAAATCTTTTAAGTACATGGATGGTTAGGGCTGTCTGGGCAAACGACTTGTTCACAGATGACAGCTTTATAGTAAGTTTATTCACTCCTCGAATATTGCATTTACTACATGGATGTCAGTCGAATGAATTTCATACTCTTGTGCTAGAAGACATGGGGAGTTCTTCCCTTAATTAATGTCATGATGCTTGTAGTTACTCGTCTGTTATACTTTTAATTGTTGCATAATTTTGTTATATTACCTTCACTTGGCATAATCCACGTGTCATTTTACATGTACAGACACATAATAGTCTGCCCTGCAAAGTTGCTAAGAGACTTTTAAATTTCTTTGGCTAGAGGCATTCATTACTCTACATTTATAGTTTTAGTAACATGGCAGACTTTTGTCTTTAAAAGGTGCGTTTCCATTTATGAATTTTAAGCCTACTTGTTTAGTCACGTTTAGTAACATATGGAGATATGTGAAGATCACTATTTATATGCCTACAATTTGAGATAGCATATCTTCTGCTGTATGCCTACAATATCAATTTTATCTTAAAACTAGTGGGGATCGTGCATCACACGATTACTCTTATAATTTTAGAAGATATTTTGTTGAAATGACAAATTATTTTAAAACATCTAAATATTAATCTTGTAGACTAATTAATATATTTTTATATTATGCTACAACATCTAAACATTGGGGCTTTATGATTTATATTTTTTGAACATTCAAATATGTTTTGAGTTTAATAAATTAGGCACAAACGAAGTTAATCAGATATAAAGAACATTTATATACATGAAAATTACCCCTTCACTCTTTTCAAGACACGCTCCTTCACTATTATCGAAATACACACACAACTGACCAAAGTTAAAAAATTTAACAACAGGGCCAGCCTACTTTAGAGAAGTTGCAAACCAAACAACCACACAAATAACCGTCATCTTTTATGATTCCTGAAATCCCTCTCTACTAATCGATAAGACAAACGTAATTACTTGCAAAGCAGCTAAAAATTGTATTTTTTTACATGATACAACTTACCTCCCTGCAAATAGAAGTATACTTCACTCTTCTCCTTCCAGAATTCTAGTAGACACATTTGTTGAGTATGTCACAAGTGCATTTACAACAATCACGCCTATAATTATTGTCGATCTACGGAACAAAATTAATATTAGTATAATTATACATCAAGAACACTATTGCACCACAGCATTGACAAATGGAGCTCGTAAAACTACTTTTTGAAACATCATTTTAAAAAAATAACTAACTCCTGAATATTTTTATAAACCAATGATGACAGCAAAAAAGTTGTCAGAATCAATAAAATACCAATTGAAAAAAGAAAGGAGAGTTTTTATGTAAAAGAATTACAAACAATGACACCCATTCTTAAATAATATCCTAGCATATGAACCAATTAAAATCAATATCATTTCACAAACAAACAAAATATGGAAATTGTCTTATGGTGCAAATTGATAGTCTTTCAAAGCGTCCAACCAAATCATTTACACCTTATAATTAGTTAGGTCAACTGGGTGTGATCAATGTATCTATATACCTCAACTCGTCAAACCTTAGCAAAAATTTATTTTTCTTTAATATGAAATAAGTGAATTTGTTGATGTAACCTTCAAAAAATATCTAGTGTTTTAACAAATAAATCTTTAAACAACATCTAGCCCCTGTTTGGTTTGAATTAAAATTCAATTAAAATTTGAAATCAAAGTCAACAATTAATTTTAACTGCACATTTCATAGACCCATAACTTTTCAACCATACATTTCATTAACTTTTATCAAAATCTACTAAAAATCCAATTTTAATCTCTACCAAACAAGAGTCTAATAATTGTATGATCAGAATTGATCTAATATAAATGAAGAATTTGGAAAAACTATCAATAAATTGATATTTCCAAAACTAAACCATAAATATTTCTGACAGTATAACAAATAGAATTCAAAGCAAGTAGATCCAAAAAAAAGCATGATTAAATATAGGACAACGTTAAATGTCTCCAAGATTCAAGTAGACCAAGTTAGTAAAATATTAAAAGAAACTATGAATTCAGTTGAAAAGACAAAATATTGTATAGGCAAACAATTAAATATTATGTGCAATAGTATATTTACAGATTTTGATCTCAGTTCCATTTCTTCCTATTGCATCTTCTCTGGTTCATCTATTGCTGGGGAAGAAAATGGAGTCGGTTGGTCTTGAGAAGATCCATAGGCATGGTAGTTTGTAGTGGCATAATTCGAGTATTATTTGATTTAAGGAAAAAGTAAATTTATGCTGAGACGGGAAATGCAATTTGTGGCAGAGTAAGGTGTTATAATAATGAAAGCATCATTACCTGTTTAATACCATGTTGACAAGAAGTTTCATTTTTCGCTCCATTTCCAACATTTCGATAGAAAAATGAGTTTGTAACCAAGACATCAAAAGAAGGTCCCACTTCTCCTTCAGACAGTGTGCAATTTCAAACAAACATATATGAGATAGATGCATGGAAATATGTATGTCATGCTTCATTTTCATGTATTTTGGGGATATCCCACAGCACACATGAAAAGACGAAACCATGGCAAACTTTACCTTTTGAAAGATAAAATATTCAGCTTTAAATATTGTATAAGCAAATTGTTCTGCATCCTCACTCAACCCAAGTTCTTGCTATAAAATTTATTGCTAGGGAATGCCAAGATCTCAAATTCAAATAATGAACATTTTTTTTTACATAATTTTTGTCAGATCAGGGAAGAAATTATCATTTCTTATAATACATCATGAAAATTAAAATAATCCTATATAATAGTAAATTATTCATAGGTTCATAGGTCCTGCATGTTAATGACGTTTTGGTATCTGAGTAATTTCATTGTTGAGATTTCGTGTTTAGCCCCTGTTTGGCACCCATTCTCATTTTCATTTTTTTCTCTTTCTTCATTTCAACCACACATTCTCTCACTAAAATGATATCACGTACAAATTTAAAACTTTTCATAACTTTTCCACCACACATTCTCCTATCAATCACTATTCCAAAAATTATATTCTAAAAAAAATGGGTGTCAAACACCCTCTTAATCTGCAAGGGAGCACAAAATTAAGACACAATTAGAATTGTTGCCATGATGTTGCCCAAAACAAAAGACCTGGGAAATAAAACTTTATTAAAAAAATTCATAAAAAAAGATTATACAAGTGTGATCAACTTATAATTGAGATTTATTGTAGCATCTTTAAGGTATTTTGCAACCGCAATATGCATCAACCATGAGGACATTAATATATAATAGATCAACGTGTCAAATTAAATTTCAATCATCCACTCAAATATGTTTAAATGTTTGAGGAAATGGTTCGGTGCACCATATAAACAATTGATGGAACGTCTGATCTGATCAATTTTACTGGAAAAGAAAAGAAATATACAACCTTCAAAAACATTTTGTTCCTTTTATAACATTTAATCAGATACCATTAGTTATCATTCAACACTACAAATCAATAAAATAGTGAGAAAAAATAATCAATTGTTGAAATTTAAAAGTCAAACAAAACTTCTTCAGTACACGAACACAACCTAAAGCAAAACTTGAACACCAACCTATGAAACAAATATAAAGAAGGTTTAGAAACAAGTAAATATTGAATTAATTGATTAATACTACAGTACTTGACCAATCATCTTGTGCTTAAGAACCTCCTCTTTATCAATAATCTTGATGGCCACACTTACAAACCACTTGATGCCCATCAATAGTCTTCATGGGTTCAATCAATGAAGCTTTTGCACCCTCCCCAGTTTTATAAACAAAAAAAGGCAAGACCTTTTGGGTTCCCAGTCTTCTTATCAAACCTTAGAACTAACATTTGGGCAATTTAGAGGTAACTTCTGCTATGATAAACTATATAAACAAATGGAGGATGAGAAAGCTCCCCATAATCCTACACTTGAACATCTTGATATGTTAATGTTTCAGTTTCATAAAAGAACTACTGATAATCAATGCAAGATAAATTCACTTCTACTGAAAAAATTAATGAAGTAAATAAGAATAACAAAAGATGCAGTCTTTTGGCACTTTCCAATATAATAATGATGCAAATGGGTCAATAGGAAACTTCGAATGAAAGAGAAGATTAATACAAGAATAACATCACAGCAACTAATAAGTACATGTACCTTCGTAGTACGCCAATGATCCCAACATTTTCTGTGAACATATTTGGATGTGCTTTTGCACTTGCAAGGAGCAATTAAATCCCTACCTGATAAAGAACAAAAGTAAAAAACGGAGAACCATTCTAATTAACATATATCAAAACTGACATAAGATATGGTTTACTACCAAACATGTTTGCTTCATACATCGTGAAATTCAATGCCAACATTTAAAGAACCTTTTAGACCATAATATTCCAAGTCAATGAATATTTATATGATAAGAACAAGAAAAACACGATGATATTGGATTGCAAGGTGAAGAAAACATAAATCACATTAGATCCTCAAAGTAAGCACATACTCTTCAAGTTATTCCAGAAAAGAATTCTAGATTTGCAAACCCAATCTCTTGCAATGCAATGCAATGCTGAAACGGATAAATAAATTCCAACTTTCCCTATCTAGGAATATAAATTTTACAAATTAGAAACATGGGCAACATTTGAACCCCATACCACTTTTGTAACAGTTTCCACGTTAACCCCGATGGGTTGCTCAATTGGTCAGGCCTTGGGTTTGCTCTCCAATGGTCACTAGTTCGAGTCCCCTCAGGGCCACTGAGGTGAGTACCGGCTGTAAACTTCAGAGTCCCGTGGATTAGTCGAGGTGCGCGCAAGCAGGTCCGGACATCCACGGTTATAAAAAAAAAAAAGTTTCCACACATACTACAAAATCACCTTTTTTTCCTTTCCTGTTCTTCATCCTCGTTGCAATAAATTCTAAACATTTTCTCAAATGGGTTGAGCTTTTTTTTACTTTTATACTCTCTGGTCATTGGTCACTTCACCAAAATTAATGATCATATTCCCCCGAGGATCCTGCATATGATTTAAACTCTACACTGTCCCAGATCTCTCCTGGTCTCCAAAAAGGCAAAAGTTCGTCAGCAGAAATATAATATTTGCACTTCATGGAAGTCCTTTCTCACGGTCATTGTTCTCATGTGATGTCCCATTGCCATCCTCCTTATCCAACAAATCTACTATCCTTGCTTCCTTCCAGAATAATCACTTACATCCTTAGTTCTGGACTGACTTGTTTTGAAAGTCAGTTGACATTTGCCTTTCGCCTCAGCTACTTCAATTAACTGCTTTGTCCTTATATTCTTCATCTGCACAATGCTTTTCTGAAATGATTCTTCCCCCAACTAAGGAAGAGTCTTTTTGCCTCAGCCACATACACAACTGAGAACAAATTTCACAAGAAAATAGGTCACTTGTTTCTCGCAAAGAGATGGGTTTCATGAAAACAAATTTTGATCAGTTCCCCTGTGACGCCCACTCCTTGTTCTGTTCAGCTCCCATTGAAAGTCCAAGTTTCTCTACCCCCACTCCTCCCAATTCATCCTGCATCATGAAGATCTATATACATTATATTCTAAAAATTACAGAAGATTCTGCATATGATTACTACATGAAAAATGAAATTTGTCTCTATTGTAGACCCTAACTTGGATCTAATGGAGAATTGTTTGTGCTGTAGAGCATCTTTAAAAAAGCCTGCTTTGTTCCACTAGTTAAAGTTGACTTTTTGAGAGCCTTTGCATCATATTGTTACCTGAAGTGGGATATCCAGCCATATGTTAGTAATTACAAAAGCTGTTATTTTCCTGCTTTGAACTTCTAATTGTCTGCATTTATTAATATTTGCAGTTCATCTGCTTTTGATCAAACATTTAAATGAACTTTAATTTGTTATCAAGTGTCAGGTGGAAGATGGCTCATGTGTGGCCTTACTGGAAGGTGACCAGTCTATCTGATCCTCATTCCTATTCCTTTAGCTTCTGAATTATTGAACTCATCCTAGAAAAATCTAGCTCGCTGCTGCTCCTATTTGTGAAAGCTCCTTGAGAGAATTTCCACACTTGAATATCTCCATTTGGTAACTTTTCCATCAAATTAATAATGAACAGAGGAACCTTAAGATGTTACTGAAGATAACCTTATACCTAATCTCTAATTGTCAGTAGTAACAATAGAAGATGCATGCACGCTTGGAGTCCCCAGTCTCATTAGTGTTCTTATTGAAGGTGTTGTGTCTTGTGGAAAACAATTAAAAATCTGACAGTTCATGCAGCAATGTTCCTCCATTACTGACAAACTCTTTGACTGAAGGGAAACTCCCAACCAGGAACTGCTTCAGTTATTTTAATGCTGCTGTCACCGATCTTCTGTTTTAAATTAAGAACACTTCTTGCATTAGTGTTCCTCTCATTACATTAATGACGATCTATACCCTTCCTAAATATTTTAATGTTCTAAACTGAGTAGCCTATATTTTTCCATTTATTAGTTCCAATTCCAAAAACAATTGAATCTACATCATTCAAGGTATAAATAGCAACATTGGAGTCTGAATTTTTTGAAGTTGTAGGTCTCATTGTTATCTACCATGTGAAACCTTTTGCTTGAAATCGTGATGACTGTTTCAATGTTGTTTTTCTTAAGACTTTGGCTGTTAAACTTTGCTCCGTATCTCTGATAGTATGAGCGATTATGCCCAGCTGAACGCTTTTCCAGATTTATCTTTAACGGCTACAGCAAACTAAAACTTATTCATAATAAATTTGGGTCCTGCTACATGAATCTTTTTTCTCTGCCCAACTCGGAAAATCTGAAATATTTAATGAATTCAAATATTCTATAACCACGCATGGCCATGTTAATTATATTGTCCATTAGTTGCCTATAGTTTGATGTTTAAACTTGGTATTGGTGATTATGATAGTGATTGGTAAAAATATGTTTTTTTTACTTATTATACTTGACTGTTGCTGAGGTCTTACATGTCATTTGCTTGGGATAATTTTCAGTTTTCAAAATCTACTGGGAGAATAAAAGAGGCCATATCTAGCCTTCCTGTTGGAAGTGAGAATGATGATATGGAAGAAGCTATTGCTTTGAAAGAAGAGTTGGAGGTGCCAAGTACAGATGGGCAGACAAATGAGGAAGAACCCGATCCATTAGAACTGGATGCCCTGATACCAAATGTTTCTGAGGATGATAATTCACACGGGAAAAGGGAGGTAATCAATAGTCGAAAGGAGGAAGAGGAAGAGAATATGATATATTCTCCAGCCACAGAGAGAGGCCTTGATTTCCTGTTTAGAGATCGCTGCTAAGAGATACAAAACTCCATGGTTAAACATTAATCTACACTCAAAACTTTCATTAGTTATTAGTGCAACATCTACTGGTGGTTTAAAATAATCTCGTATCTTTTGCTAATGCATGTGGTTGTCCTCTCTGGTGCCAAACTGCTATTGACATCTTAGCAAAGCACTCATTTGATAATGTTTCAAGATTCACCACCCGACAAAGGGATGCCATTGGGAAACTTTGGGCTTCAATTCGGGAGCAACAAACTCGTAGAAAGCAAGGAAAATTCGTATCCGGGAAGCTTGATGTGAATGGGTTTGAGTGGCTTCAGGAAAAATATGCAAACGAGAAGATCAGCATTCGACTTTCTGTTGGAAGAAGTGGAGATCGTAAATGTCAACAGTGGCTTGGTTAATTAAGCCTTCTATTGCTATGCTATATATTTTGCGGAAACATGCAATTCTGCACCCAGATATTGGTCTATTAATGATGCCAATAATAGCTTAAAGTGGACGACTGCATTTTTTGTGTGCATCCTTGTTACATTCTATTTAAACATTTACTCGATTCACCAATACTTGGTGCTTGAGTTGGTTTCTGCTGTTCATTTATGAATATCTTTCCTCTGCCCTAACCCCAACAGACCAACAGTCTCCTTCCCGGTCCTGGGGCTCCATTTCAAAATATCAGGAGGAATACTATTAGATTAAGTTTTCATATTTCGTCAAATTTGGGATTTTTATCTTTAATGTCCCTCCATGATAGTAATTTGTCTACGGGAGTTTTAGAGTCGTGGAAATTGCACACACCCATGTTTTTTAACCTTCGATTTAAAGAATAAGATTTAAAAGCTTTTATACAAAAATCAGATGATAATTCAATAATAATCATAACCATTTCAACTTGAAACCAGTTTGTGCGCGCGCACATGCTGGTTTCAACAAACAATATCGGATTAAGATGAAATGGTTAAAGCTCGACTAGTTTAACAGCCAGCGGCCAGCCAGCACAGTTTCTGTACTCAGAAATAATGCATTGTGTTTTTTCTCTTGCCAAACAAATACTTCTATTACATGAGATGAGAACCCACAAATTGATAAAACTACAGGTTATGTTCTGTTTTATTTTTATTTTTTTTCTTTTAAGAGACATACTAAAAGCTCAATGCTGCTACTCAATAGCCATAAATGTTAATATTCAAGCAAAAATCAATCCATCCACAAGTATTGTATGACTACTGTGTAATTAATGGGAACATAATCTCCTATTACACAAGGAATCCTAGAATGAATGGACTGTAAATTCGTGTTTTATACCCAATCTTCGTCGCCCAATTGATCATCATTCTCTTCTCGTGGTGGTCTAACCACCAAAACCACCGTCCCTAAGCTCTCCGTCACACCACTTTCCTTCAATTTGGAACCTTTCTCCACCTTCAACCCCTCCTCTCCAATCCCATTGCCACCACTAGCAACCAAATAGAATCCATCATCTACAGACACTTCCGTCCTCCCTCTGTCTGCAACCACTAAAATCTCTTCCTCGACTTCCCTCCTCTTACTCTTATATGGGAGAATTCCCTTCGCCTTTGGAAATAACACCGCCACTCCTCCTCTCTTCAACGTTGCCACGGGCTCCCATCCGGGTAACACAACCCACCTACTCCACTCCTTCTCCGCCTCCAATACCCCAAATTCCCCCTCCATTCCACATTCCCATGGCGCTGCCTCCACCTCAATTTCCCCCTCCCCCACCTTGCAAACTGGCAAAATCGCCACCACGCTCGACTCTGCAACCTCCCCCACTGCCATCCTCACCACTGGCACTCTCACCAAACCATCTGAATCCATATCACTAGCACCACTGTCTTCACCATCCTTCCTCTCCAGCTCCTCTTCCACTCTCTTTTTCGCCTTATCCGAATCCACCACTTCTAAAGCCCTCTCCAAAGCAGCCTTGCGTAGCTCCGGGGATGAAGCTGTTTTATGCTCCTGGGCTTGTCTAAAGTACATAAATCCCAAACAATCACCCGGCAATTTCCCATTAAAACTATCCCGTCCTCTATCTCCATACCTACGGGGAAAATCCTTCATTGCCCTCGCCAATTCCTGAGTTAGTTTCCCATCAAACTTATTTGCTACAATAAACCGCGCTGCAGTTGCCCGTTGCTGGTTATTCAAAAGCCGAATTTCGTACAGAAGCTCAGAGAATCCCGCGGGATCAAAATATGCCACAGTATCTGGATCCGTAGATTGAACAAGGGACTCCCTGACCTGGGCTGCAACAACGAGGCGATTCTGTTCGCCAGACGGAATCCCAGTAATTTCCTCAAGATTGGCAGGGGTGAATCCTTCTTGATTAAGAGAAGAGATTAAAGGGGCATATTCATACCAGAGTCCCATACGATTGATAAGTATTTCCATGCGGCCATTGGTGTCAAGAGAACGATATTTTGCGGGTAAAGGGGAAGGGGGTGGCATGAATGGTTGGTATAGCCGTTGTTTTTGTGGTGGGGAGGAGGAGGAAGGGGGGAGGATAAGTGCGGAGATTGAGAGAGATTTTGGAGGAGAAGAGAACTTTTGAGGATTCGTTAATAGTAAGTGGTGGCGCGTGGGGAGGAATGAGGTGGAGATGGTGAACATTGTTGGGACTTGGGAGGATAGAACAATGCGCCTTATCCAGTTACTAGAGAAGATAATTGAGGGAGAGAAACTATCGTGGTGACAGTTTGCTCTTTTGAAGTTTGCAAATTGCAGTGGATATTTTAGACTCGAATAATGCCACTTGAACTCGGTTAGGTGACACGGTTTTTCATAGGTGTTGTGTTCGCAGCACCCAAGTGGGTTTATTTTTTTAAAATTGTCCAATAAAATGTTGACACGTGTCACTCTATTTTTAACCCCTATCTGATAACTCACCCGTTTGTGTGGCAAAACTCTTTTACACCATGTCCATTTCTTGTTCAGTTTTGTGTCTTCATTATTTTCAAAATATATTTTTTTCATTTTTAATTTTAACCACACATTTTTCAATAAAAATAAAATTCTTATTTTTTATTCACACATTTTCCATTAAAATACTATTTCAAAATACATTTTTGGAGGAAAAAGGGGCTCAAAGTGGATCTATTTCTGCATTTTGGTTTGATTTTGTTTTTAAACTACTATTTATTTAGGAGTTAATCGTCCCAATAATCACTAAATTTAGGTTGGTGTCTTCAATGTCTCAATATGATTTCAGATATTGAGTTTTGGTCACTAAAATTCTCAAAATGTCGGATATTATTCACTCAGGTGACTTCCATTTAGCAATTCTAACGAAGTAGCTGACATGGTAGACGAATTGCAGAATTGGAGCCCTATTACTAAACGGATGCTCAATTACGGAAAAGCACGGCCACATGAGAAATACATCCATGATTGCTTACTATACTTTGACATGGTGATGAGTTTTAGGGTGTGTTTGGGAGAGATACTCTCATTCTACAGTAAATCAATTCTCATTTTCAACCACACAATTTTCAATAAAATAATATTTTTCATCACATCAATAACTTTTTCTTCTTTTTCAACCACACATTTCTCATCATATCATTATTCAAAAATCAATTCTTCCCCCAAAAATCTCTACCAAACACACTCTTAATTGCATTTATCATTTGATGTCACATTAACGTCACATAAACTGGAGTTATAATCCCAGTGAAGCTAAATAGCATTACCCCAAAAATCCCTCCCAAACAAGCACTTAATCATTAAAGTTCTCAAATGATGCTACCCCAAAATTGAAGATCTTCGAAACCCTACCCCTCCCTCATGAACCCTACCAATTTACTATAGAGAAGGACTAGAAGGCTCCTACCCAATCCATTGAAAAAAAAGAAAGAAAGAAAGAAAGACTAGCAAGTTTGAGTGAATCGAGCCACATGATTTTCGACTACCCCTAGATCATCGGGGAATAAAAATTTCAAATGTCATACAATGGAGGACCAGATGCAAGTAAACATACAAGGTGACTTAATGTTTATCCAAATTTGATATGCAAATTTGGGATTGTAGGTGTCACATATAAAAAATTTGGGCGTAATTTATAAAAAATAAAAAGTTTGGGGCTTCAATTGCAATTATTCATTTTTAATTTTTGTAATTTTTACTTTTCTTAACGATTAAACTAACAAAATTGAATGGTATGAGAGTGGATCACACTACATAGTTTATATAGGGGGGTTTTTGCATCCCAAATGTTGTATTACGCACTAAAGGTTTCAAATAGGAATGTTTTGTGCTATTTTCAAAAAGTAGGGACGTTTTCCGTAGCATGCCCTATAGGTAGGATTTTGTGTTGTTTAACCTAAAATTAAATAGTGTAATAAAGCAAATGGGTACATTTAACTCATGATAAAAATTAGGATTGCATAGTAAATGTATTAATAGACTTGCCTTCAAGGTTAAATTTTATTTATTTATTTTTTAGGTGAGCTCTACAAAGCAACACCTGTTCAATTAGCTTGATTTCTGAAATACAAGTCTTGTAGTATAAGAGAAAAATTGTAATAGTGAATATCATATATATTACTCAACTCAAGCTGGATATATTTGAATGTGGGTCTGCTTAAAATTACAAATAGATACACATTATATTTTATTATTCTTAGTTCTAAAATTGATTTTTGAAAAGTGTTAAAAATGAAATTGTAGACGTGCATGTGAATTACATGAGCTGAATGGATACATTTGCTCAAACGTGTTATTAAAAGTAAATATTAGAAATTTCATATGTTCATATAATTAAATATGTGATATTGATATTTTTGGAAAGTTCTTAGATGACTTTGCAAATGTACATTTGTGCAAGAGGAGAATAAGAGCTTCGCAAATGTGGTACCAAATTATTGTTGACGAGAGACCTAAAACAATTTATAGTTTGTAACGGACATAATAAATTATCGAGGGGGATGGATTTAATCCCATAAGGAAGTTATCTTCGAGAATAACCCAACATTTATGATTGTAAATCCCATGAAGCAGTTTTAATATGGTAGAACAACTCGTATTTCGTGACTCGTAATAGCACTATATTATCTGTGCTCATCTCTATGGTGATAGGATAATAATTGTGATGATAGGAATGCTTTAACCTTGAATAAGTACTGAGTTGAGAATTCTCGTGATTTGTGGGTTACACGCACCATTGGAGAACTCACCCATGTAAGAGTTTCCACGAGGTTGGGGCTATAGGATTGAGCTATTTTTTAGAGATCTCTTACTAGAACCACGATAATAGACATGATCATTAGCAGTGCCACTCGTTATGAACTAAGCTTAAATCAATACTGTGGCAATTGAAGTTTGGCTAAAAGGATTTAATTCAAAATTTAGTCCATTATATTCCTTCAAATGGAAATTGTTGTCATTAAATGAGGTTCAAGTTGAAAGACACGTATATATATTGGATATTATAACGTTGCCACCATGCACGCACGCGCGCGAGAGTGAGTGAGTGAGTTTTAAACTTGTAGGGGATTATTATAATACAAAATTAATAAGTTTTTAAGTTTCAAAATTAAAACATTTAATTTTCAGGTTTTGATTTAAATTTTCAATTTTAACATTAAGTTAAAAACATCTAATTCTATATCGTAACTCATAATTTTTGATTAATTGTGGGGGTTGGATTTGTCCCTATAAAAGGGAGTGATTTTTGTGGTGTCAACCATAACTTTAAAAGATAACCTTGGGAAAATACAATTTGGAAAAATAATCATTATATAATCTATATTTCTATAATTTTGGCAATATTCGATAAAGACTTGTTATTTTTCTCCATGTGATCATGTACATAGATGAAGAATCGATTGTGAGCTATAAGAGTTTTATTTTGAAGTCGTGTAATGTCGAAAGTATTTGCATGAAAGATAGGCTACACGACTCTAGAATAACGTCCTTGACGTGATTCTCTAAAACTTGTTTTCTAACTCTCATCTTTCTATTATTTTATTATTGAATTATGTTATTTCAGTTTAATATATTAATTGATAATTTAATCTACACACAAATTACTCGTTTTTCCGCCCAACACAATCACCCTTCCATTATTTACTCAGGATTGAGATAGACCATCAACATAAGAGTGTATATTCGATTGTATTTACTAGGTCATCTCCAATGCATTTCATCGATCAACTAGTATCTTTATGTAGAAGTCAACACTTATACGGTCAAAATAAGTCATTCACCCATTTGTGAAGTATACGACCATATGACCCACTAGAATAAAATATTCATCCTTTATATGGAGTAAAGGACCGTTAGGAACGCTAGAATAAAGTGTCGGACAATGCTACATGTATCGAATTATTTACCGAATACCCTAAATAGTTGATTTTGACTAGTCAATAATAATGGCTATATTATTAAAGTACTATTTTACCCTTAATGAATTATTTTGCAGGATAGATCCTATATCTTTTAGTTATTAGGTCTTTCAGGGTTGT
>CAIGRQ010193588.1:0-12262 GCA_903798375.1 Fraxinus sp. D2006-0159
ACGTTGCTTAAACCTAGTATACATAAAATTAGCTATGATGAGCATTGAGTAACCATTTAAAGTTTATTGAGTAAGCCTTATTTGTTTAGCATTAAACACCTGGAAAGTAGGGGAAAAACACACACACACACACACACACACACACCCACAGTTATTTTCAAATGTGGATCCCAGCTGTGAGATAAATGGTCAATAATGGTGGCTGAATTTGAATTGCAACAGTTGGAAATTTTCGAAGTCTGAAGAATTAATGCCAAAGAAACAGGGGCTAAGTAGAACCTGAATATAAGTTTAGTGAGTACTCATTTCATTAATTATTTTCGAGGGATTAATGAAGGTTGTGTTGGAGAAGGAAGGGATGGAGATGTCGTAGGAAAAAGGGATTGCACCGAGGAAGCACATGTTTTTCACCCTTTAAAATATGACTCTTCGATTCTCGTACTTATTTTTAACTGTACATTCACACAATAATATATTTTCCAAGTAAATTAAAAAACTTTTTCATACTTTCTAACCACGCATTCTCTAAAAAATCATTATTGACAACATCAATTTTTTTTATTTTTTATTTTTCGATAATGACAGTCAAACAGTGTTTTAAGGTTAGAGTCTTAGAGAGGCTTTGAAGAGTAAGAGAGGAACTGTTTAAAGGAATGGGATGACCGGATGAGTATTTTTTATGGGAAGTAGAACTAGAGTAATGAAAAGCATACCCTTCTGAAATTTTACTCCTTTTTCCTTTTTATGTTGAATGGAATTGCTTCCATTTCTCCCTTTGGTTGTTTCTCACTTTATCGTGCTATGTTAATGAAGGTGTTTGGAACACAACATTAAACAATAGAATGATCTTTAGATACGGTAATCGAGCCATTCTCAAATGAAGGAATATCCCATTCAACTTCTGCGCCTGAAACACGCTTGTTCTCACTTATTCTTAGCATTGTTCAACTTGAGCCAGCAATAAGCTCAAAACATTAAGAAACCATATTGAGTTGAATACACAAGCGTGTTCAAAGGCAAATTTAGCTCGGAAAAGGAATCAAGAAAATGAAGACGGTGATAAAAGTGCAAGGTAGTGATTAAAATGATCTGATTCTATGAACGTTACAATTTTTACCGAGTCCTGTAGTACACATACGGGTCTATCGAAATCTAATATCAAACTGAACATCACACGAGAGATTTCCATATGCCTCGCGATGAGAATAAGTTGGAAGTTACCAAAATAATCACCCTACAATGTAATCGCCTCTGTTTGGCAGACAGGCAGTAGTTGCAACAAAATCATTGGCCTGACCTGAATAAGTGCTATCGTGAGGGTTGGTGCTTAGAATGCGATGTCACAAGGATGAGATAAGAGGTTGAAGCTTTCAATTATCCAGGAGAATTTCCCCCAAACCTGGACCACCCTTGAACTAGCTCTCACAAGAAACCAATAAATCCAAAAGCTGGTTTGGCTAGAGTAGTAACCTTAGCCCGACAACGAGCAGTGATTGGAGGATGATGAAATCAACAACAATTACTAAAAGCCTTTCTTGCTAGGGCATTCTGATGCCCTGTGGCCAGTCCGTCCACAGTTGAAACAAGCACCCCCAAAATTTCTGTTCAATACAATATGAATGAATATCAAATGCAAGATAGATTAGACAGGTGCAAACATACAAGTTAAAACTCTAATTGCAAATGATAAATCTGATTGACAATTATAAAACAGTGCCCAATGGAAAATGGTACCAAACTTGTAAAATGCTGTAATCCCGGTTCTGAAACCAATCAAGTAATTTAAAACTCCTAAATCAGGATCTCTGATTATTAGGAAACAAGCTTTTGAATATTAATTAAAGACGAAGTATAACCTGGTTTCTTTAAACTGAAAGTACCCATCAAGTGAAGTAAGAAATTTATAATGGAAGCAAGAAAAGAATTACCTGTCGCTACTTTTAAAGGAAGGGGACCGCCCTGATTTCCTATTGCCAATTAGCCAGTCACTGCCACTGCCACTGCCACTGCTACTGCTTCTAGAGTTTCTAGACCAACTGCTTTCACTTCTTCTGCCAGGACCACCTCGCCTGAAGTTTTCACCATCATCGCTATCCAACCTATCCCGAGAAAATCTATCACCCCTCCGGTCTTTTGGATCTCTTCGTGAACTTCTATCACTGTTTGAAAACCGGCCATAGTAATCACTTGGAGGTCCATCGTCTTGCAAAGCAGGCAACTGAGAAATAGAAGATAACATAAAAAGATGCCAAGTGGATGTTATTAAATTGAGACTGGGGACCTTAAAATTTGTGGATCGAAATTTAACAAAAGAATTATATATTAGGATATTATACTGACAAACTGTGAACCAAATCAGACTTACCTTGGTTATTTTAGTAATAGTGTTCCCAGGTGGTAGCTCCCTATTCAGCAACTCTTTTGCAATCTCTTCTGGAAGATCAAAAACTGCTCCTTGGAGCTGAAAGCACATGGCCAATTATTTATTGACACACGATTTCTTGGTATTGATGCAGTAAAGGAACAAAAAAACTTGGTAACACACCTTTTCATCTGCAATAATGTGTATTTTCCCTACTTCATCAGCAGCAGCAGAATAAACATCAGAGAGAAAACCGGTAACAGATCTAGCAGATAGGAATCCTCGAGAATAACCAGTTTCACGGGTCCATTGTAACGTAACTAATCCCTACAATGCAAACAGCAGTTCAAATTCAGTACTAATCACAAAGCAGAAATCATATGGAGAAACAATTTATTGATCTGTGCAGTACAAACACAGAAGCTCAGATATAAAAATCCATCTTTAGCAAAAGCATACGTTCACAACCAACAAGTTATGAAAAGATACAACACAATTATCATTGTAAAGGAAAATAAAAGTCTTCTGTTATGGAAAGTAAATGAGATTAGAAAGCAGCGAAAAATTATGTAGGACAATAGCAAACGGAACTTTTAAAAACATATTTGTCAAAGCAGTCATATTCATAGAAATACATATTTTAGAAGTTACGCCAACAAAATGACAAAAGCTATCCACCATGTACCTGTTCATGACTAATAAGAGAACGACATGATGGGGGCTGGGAAAAACCACACAAAGTTGCTAAAGCAGCAGCAAGAGCATTTAGTCCTTCTTGTTCCATCAATTTTCGTGCAGTTGGGGTGAAGTACTCCACAGACTTGGGATGAACCCCACTGAGGGTAGCCACGACTTGCTCAGCTGATGATTCCAAAACCTCTTGAACAGATGGTGGGCTAATAAATTCAAACTTGCACCCGACATCGCGCTCAAGAGATTTGATGGTCCGCCTTTGGCTACTTGTAAACATCAAAACAGCTGTCCCTTCTTTTCCTGCACGTCCTGTCCGACCAGAACGATGCACAAATGTTTCTGGGTCATTTGGGAGCTCATAGTGGATAATCTGGATGACAGAGAAAAGTGCTCATAAAGTTCAAGCGAGTGGTCAAAGATATAGTCAAGTAATTACTAAGATGCAATGGTCTTCTGAGAACAGCCGAGTAAAACAATAAAGCTGCTAAACCCAACCATATTCATGGGATTAAACAAAAGCAGCACAGTAGGAAAAAAAAATGGGTTATAGAAAATATTCCAAAAATTCCCACAAAATAATTGAAAACTCAGAATACTTACAAATATTGCTTCATCTCAAGCAGCAAACAACTGCGTATTTTAGGTAGTGAATTTTCAACTACATTCAGAACACTTAAATTGACCAGCCCACTTGAAATTACCATGACTCAAAGGTCCCCTGGATCTTAGAGGAACAGATACCCAATTTTTTATTTCATCTCAAACAACAAAAAGATCATAGATTACAACCGACAAAAAGTTTGAAGAATAGACAGTTTATAAGATTTACTACTTCATGTAAATGATCATTATTCAAAAGGGTCGAAAGGTATTTTATGGAGAAGAAATCTAGAATCGTTATTGAAAAGGGTAGAAAGGTTTTTTGTGGAGAAGAAACCTAGACAAAAG
Source organism: Fraxinus sp. D2006-0159 (assembly GCA_903798375.1). Classification (NCBI taxonomy): domain Eukaryota; kingdom Viridiplantae; phylum Streptophyta; class Magnoliopsida; order Lamiales; family Oleaceae; genus Fraxinus; species Fraxinus sp. D2006-0159. Next base: position 4,004 of record CAIGRQ010193588.1, read on the forward strand.
GATGTAAGCTTAAACCAACCAATTTGGAACTAAAGGCTTATGATACATTCAACGTATTTTATATGGTCAAACATACTGCAGAGACCAGTATAACGTTGGCAATTCAGCAGCGAAGCGGATAATTTCAGTGCCACATTAGTGCCAAAAAATTGCTCCCTTCCCTTGGGGTACACTATCTCCATCATTGAAACTATTGGAAGTGCAGATAATATTCACAACAATTTACAAGAGCCAGAAGCGTTTTCTTTTTTTTTAATCAAAATGCATGGTAGCATAGCATGAATATATTTTGAGTTCACATGAGAAATATATTAGAAAGAATAGAGATCAAAAATTAGAAACAAAGAAATGTCACAAAGCATGACACACGATAGCACGACACTGTGTACTATGAAAATGTGTCCTGGCTTTCGTACTTTGGTGGCTTTCCGAGATCCTTCCGATGACCTAAGAGTGTCCAGGTGGTTTGGCCAATTGTGGGCCAAGAAATATTGAATGGTGAAATGGGCAAGGGTTATGAGGAATACAAATAATATTGGGTTTTTTCAGATTTGATTTTGGGTGTGAAACAAAGAATGGGTTGAAGTTATAACCCTATGGCTAAAACTTTTAAGCTTTTATAATGGAAAAAGTAATTACTCAATTTCTGATTTGTCATCAGATTACTCCCCTGCTTCAGCATCTTCCAGTGGGACAAAATAATGGCTACTATATGCAAATATTACAGATGCAGCAAGAATTCGCAAATGGGTCATTCAATTCATATGAACTTACTAGATCAACATTGGGGATATCAAGCCCGCGAGCAGCAACATCAGTGGCAACAAGGACTGTGAATTTTCCTTGCCTAAAACCATTTAGAGTTCTTTCCCTCTGATGTTGAGATATGTCACCATGGAGTGCCTCTGAAGCAATGCTATTTGTTAATGTCATTGAAACCTCATCTGCGTCTCGTTTAGTACGTGTGAAAACAATGGCCTTTCCACCCTTTGCATAAACCTGGAAAGAGGATTTAAAAGTTAAGAAGCTACATAGAAAGTCTACAAGTCTCTCGCATGATTACAACTCAAACTCAATGTATAGTGCATGAATAATAGAAATGCCCCTAACTCATACCATCACAAGATCACTGAGGATAGTCTGCTTAGATGTTGCAGTGGTTGATATGGCATACAACTTAATCCCTTCTGCCAACTTTTCTTCTTGATCACCAACCTACAAACCAAAACAGAAAGAAGCAAATGAAGGACGAGTTGAATTGTGAACTTAGACACATTTTAATGTGTCTTGAAGATTGCATTCTATAACCTTCTTAATAAGAAACCTAATACAACCAAGATAACCACAAACAACTAACAAAAGTGATGGAACAATGCACAGCAAATAACATTTCACCATCATTTCTAATCAAGCAAGATTTAGAAGCATTTATCTAACAAAGAATTAAACTAACCAAATCTATGGTCATAGGATTGTCCAAATACTTCCTGGCTAATTTCTTCACCCAGCCAGGCATCGTAGCTGAAAAAAGCATGCTTTGCCTCTCAGATGGAAGCTTTTGCAGAATGACCTCCACATCTTCTTCAAATCCAACAGCAAGCATTTGATCTGCTTCGTCAAGGACCAAGAATTGAACTTCCTCTAATTTCAGACTGTTATTGTTGATCAGGTCAATAATTCTACCAGGAGTTCCAACCACAACATCAACTCCACGGGAAAGCGCGTTCTCCTGCGTTACATATGAAACTCCTCCATAGATGCAAGCAGTGTTCAAATATGGTGCAGACTCTTGAAATTCCTTCTCCACTTGCTTAGCCAGCTCCCTGGTAGGTGCGAGGACCAACGCTCTGGGAAGTCTTCCTCTCCTGCAAACAAGAAAAGAAACGATATTGAATTCGTGAAACCAAGAAATAACAAGTGCTTATGTATTATGGCATGAGATGTACCTCAAAGAACCTCTTTCTTGTTCGCTTTCGCTGAGTCCTTTAATTATTGGAATGCCAAATGCCAATGTTTTTCCAGTCCCAGTCTTTGCGCGGGCAATTATATCACGACCTTCCAATGCTGGCACTAACACAGCTCTCTATACAACCAAAAGGTAATAAAAACCGTCAGGAGGCACATAATCAAGAAGTCAAAAAATTAGAGTAAAAGAAAGTTGACTGTTGCTCAAGATAGTAATTTCAATTAAAAGAAAAAGATGATAATATTCTAAGCATGTAAAATGCATCATTTCATTTGGTAAAGCAGCAGAACAAACAGAAATAAGATCAATGTGCTTTCAGCTTTCCATAGAGAAACACAGTTCACTGAATAGTTCTTCTGTGAATTAGTAGTTGATATCCTGTTAGTAATATTCTCGAAAGGGAAAACAGTCACATCTTAACCATACAACTAGTTGGAAAATCAGTAACCAACATTTCTCCATTGGTGTTGAAGTGAAGGTAGATAGCATCACATGATAGACATTGTTAGAACATAAGCTCATGGCAGGAATTAAACTCAGTTCAATCCACGCCCAGTGAATACACACGAAAAACTGAGGTCAGCTTTTTCCTTTTCTTTCATGGACTCCTCTACAAACGTACACTCCAAGAAAATTAACTAGAACAAGTAGATGCATCTCTTCAGTTTCTATTTTTCTCTTTTAGTTACGAGGCAGAAAAGCTATTTTTAAGTTATTCCGAGCTTTCCATTTCCGATATTGCAAGTGAATATGACTACTGGATAAAGACTGAATAATAATCCGTTCCATCCATCAAATTATCAATAAACAAAATACTCGTAAACTAAAAAAAAAAGGTACTTGAATAGGGAAGAGTTGAGTAATCCCGCGTTTCTGAAGCGACTCCACGAGCCGTTGAGGCAAACCAAGTCTCTCAATATCGAGTTCGTCCTTATCTACGCCAGCTTCACTCTCACCGACCTCACCTTCAGAATCTTCATATTCACTCTCACTAACATCGAGAATGCTTTTCCCAAACTCCCCGAGTCCCTTGAAGGCCTCCTCGCTCAGAACCGAAGAATTAGGAGTCACCACAGCTAAGGGAACAAATGAATTCGAAGAGCTCGACTTGATGCCGCGACAATGCGCGGCGGCGGCGGAGGAAGAAAATGCTTTGAAATGGCGGGATAAGGGAAGAATTGAGATGTATTTCCTCGAATGTTGGTCGAGGGATGGGTTAGAATGGTATACGGAAGAGACTCCTATAGTGGACGAAGAACAGGCCATGAGTGGGGAGAAAGGAGGTGATAAGGTTTGGGGTTTATGGTGTATGGCAGTATAAACTTCCACCTCGGTGGGTAAGGGAGTGGCCTGTGACTATTTATAGTTGGGGTTTGGGGGAAAAAAATCTGAAAATGGATTGGCTTTGCAACGGAGAGACGGTTTCTCGAAAATGTCCTTCGTGAAAAAAGGAGAGATTTTTTTATTTTTTTTTCCAAGGCTTTTATTTTCAGCTGATCCCTAACTTTTCATTTAATGGACGAAATTGGTCCTTTGAGATGATTTCAATCCATTTTTAATTTACCTATAAAAAAGTCAAAGATATGAAAAAACTACAAAATACTTTTACTTTTAGTTGAATAAATAAATAAATAAGCGAAAAATAAAATTTATAAAAATGAAAAGAAATCAACTCTTTGCACCAACCAATCTAACAACAGATTTCCTTAAAAATTGTGCCATATAAGAAAAAAATTTAAGTCGTTTAAAAATTCGTCTCTAATGCAAATTGATAGGAACTCTGTTAATATGATGCGGTAGGGAAAAAAATAGATGTCGAAAGGCTTTCACTTTATGTCTAATGAGCATACTCTCAAATTTAAAATTGATTTTCAATGTATTATACAAATTGCAATGTAGGTGTCTTTTTATTTTCTTAAAATAATAATAATATCACATTTAAATTTGTATGTGAAATATAAATTTTGCTCTAAGTTAATATGTCTAGCGGAATTTCATTTTTCAAATTTTTTTTTTTTATAAGTAGTTAATTGGTTTAACAAAAAAGCTTGCATATTTGTTGTCGAAAATTTGTTTGACATGGCGTGCTAGTTGACATCATTTGCATTGAAGTTGGAATTTAACCGTGACATGTAGAATTTTAAGTAAACGCTTTCAGCCAAGTGACCATTAGCATGATTGTTAGAAATTTGAATGACTATTACTGTGTGAAAATTACTTCAATGATCATGTTTTATATTTTTAGCAAATTTTGGTGACCATTATTGAAAACTAACCCATTTTTATGCAGTAACACACGTGCACATCGAGAAGTATACGAGACTCAACGTACGTCATGTAATGAAAAAAGAAAAAATAATGCGTGTCTAGCTAAATTTGAAAATTTACACGAGTAAGATGAATTAAAAATAAATTACATTTTTTTATCGTTAAAAATTTAAATAAAAGATTAATTGCAAAATTTAAACCTACCTTTAAATAAGTTGATATTTTACCTACAATTAGGGCTAGACATGGGTTCTATACAATCCAATTTATAAGAAATCCCCGAGTTTTGCGACGAGAGAGGGATTGAGAAGAAGTAGTGAAAAGGCTGGTGTCCATTGTGTGGTGGAAAAAAGATGAATCGTGAAGAGGATGAAAAAGATCGTAGTCATGCTATGGCTGGTGGTGTTGCCCACCTTAGCGTGGCATTGCCGTTGTGCCTCGGGGATGGTGGAAATGTTTTCCTCTTTTTATAATTCCTATCTCTTTTTAATTTTTAAAATTTTTATAAGTTGGAAATGTTAGATATTTATACGATAAATATATGACATGTTTTGTGGGGATTAAAATTAAATTTTTAATAGATTGTGATAAAAGTTTTTGAAATTGTGGTTGAAAAGTCGTGGGACCCATGAAAGATGTGGTTAATATTGATTGTTTGACTTTGACTTATATTAAAATATGATTTAAATCTGTACCAAACAGGGCTATAATATGTGAAAGAAATAATTAATTCAAATTAAGTGCCTAATTGATGAAAAATGTGGAATTTGTGTGGGAGGTCGGGGTTCGAGTCACACCTCATGCATTATATTTAATAATAATTTTTAAAATATACTCAATTTTTATATATCTTCTAGAGTACACTTGAGAGTTCTGAAAATCATTTGTGATTGTTGTACAATTGGTTTATTTGATTGTTGTATCTTGTAGGTGATCGTCCATAAAGGCCGCAACAGTTATCGACGGGCAATATCGTTTTACGATATCGTGCTATCATGAGACTCGATCAGTCGATAAATTTTATTTCAACACTTTATTGTATTTCAACTACTAATAATTCTAACAGGAAAGGGTGGTGAAACATTTTCGAGTCATGCTATGTGTACATAGATGTACATGTAGGTGTTGACATAATGTGAGTAGTGTGGAGCTCATGCTACAGTATCGTGGACCCCACTCCACTCACATTATGTGAATCTCTATGTGCACATTTATGTACACATAGATTAATCAAACATTTTCACCCTTCTAAAAAAGTGGGTAACGATAATTAGAAATGGTATATGTACACCCAAGTTTACCACGTGGGTTTTAGGATGTAGAGTTGGCAAAATTTCATATATTGGTTAACCAAAAACGAAGTTACTATTGTCCACGAAATCTTGTCATTTGTGCATTCTGTTACTTATGTGATAAATTTGAGTGTACAAGCAGTACTTTTCAACTGTAATTTACATGCTGGACTAACAGATTTCTGGGCATTTACCGTCCAAAGTTCATTCGACCTCCTGTTTCCCAAAGGTTTGAAATGATGCCATCAAAATTTGAAAGCAAGGACCTCGTTGCATTTTTCAAGAAGTCTAGGACCGCAACTCCAAATTTTCATAAAACAAAATGGCATCCTTGGCCGGCAAAATTTGTTTTCTTTTAACGGCAACAAATGTTTAAATATTATAAGGGTGGTTAATTTCATTGGCAGTCCTTGAAATTTAAGTAAAATTTTCAATTGAATTATTTTTGTCTATAATTGCAATTAATCCAATTTTCAATCTTTATCAACACGTCTCATTTTGACATGTATCATCATCAAAATTGAAGAAAAATTTCTTATGTGGTAGCCATATTGAAACCGGTCATCAATATACATGATATCGTTGAGAAAACGATAAATTAAGGCTTGTAGAAGCGTATTTATATTACAAATGTTAGAATCTATTTATTTGTTCATTTATTATTTACATCTGTATGATATGACACAATGATACATTGGTATACTACACAATAATAATATCGAGGATCCATGTGCCTATTACTACACGTTAAATATTATTTATCAATTTGGAGGATAACATGTGATCATGGACGGATGTAGGGGAGATTGGACCGATCCCAGCCAATTTCATTTTTATAGTGTAAAAAAAAAAATAAGTAAAAAGAATTTTGTGTAATTTTTTTTTTTTAGATATTAGTAGTGAAAGACGCTCACGTAAAGCACACGAACTGAACTAGCATTAATGTTTGATATTTCAGATAGCACAAGTCGTCGGGGAGCTCTTAGCGAGGATATCTTAGGATAAGTTGGTAAAACTAACGAGGGAGGGGACGATCGACCCTTCCGACTTGTAGTTCCCGGATCTGTTCATGTACGTGATAATGAATTTGAAACTAAAATTGAAGTTTACTAACTGAAATAAATTAAAATTTAATTATTTAATTGAAATTTCGTTGAAAGTTGGATGACTGCATGTGAAATTCACACTGGCTATCATAATTCGACAGTTTCAGATTGTTTGGTTCGGTCTGCGTCGTTGTTAACTTCAACATTTTAGAGCATGTTTGGCTATGAATACTTTTGAGCAGTACCGACAGAAAAAAGGCCGCCTTCTGCGAAGATGCAAAGCAGCAATGCCAAACATGCTCCAACTTTGTCTATTAAGAACAGAAATTCTGATTATTAGCTAACTTATAAAATACACGATCGATAAACCGCCATTATTACTAATCTTCCAGCACGCAATTTCCCACTGCTCAATATCATAATGGTATCTACCATTCATCAACAGCAAAACATATCTGTTAATTGTTAACCTTTGCTTTTTTTTCTTTCCTAGAGAAACTGGATATTCTCGGTATTCGCTTTCCCCGTTTACCCCTTTTCAATTTTATTGATTAGGTGAGCCGCACTATTCCGATCGTTTAATTTCATATGAGTACTGCAATTTATAGTTATAATTTGATAGATAGGTCATTATTCTACACACCAATTCGATATAATTCATTTTTTTTATAGAAGTGTTGTTGCCTGACATTTAGCTTCGTTTTTAAACTGAATTGTGGCATTTTTATTGAATAGTTGATGATGTGAATTTATTTAATGTTTGTTCTTTCAGATTTTTATTTCATCGTGGGAGTAAATATACATTTGGGGTTAAAGTTTTCATCGTTTCTGAGAGATTTAGGGAAAAAATTTCGTTCAACGAGTCCAAACTACTATCAATTGAAGTTCGTACTTATTTTTAAGTTGATTATAATGTTTTTCTTTTTTGGCATAATTTTGATGGATGGTTTTTTTTGTTCAGGTTTCCAGAGAATGGCGTTTTCTGGTGAATGATCTGCAGTCAATGTGCTGGGAATGGGGCCTATATTCTACATATTCATTGCGTTGCCTTGTACCATCGGGGCAATTGCTTTGGCAATACTCCACATTTACAGGCATCTTTTGAATTATACTGAGCCAACTTATCAGCGATACATTGTCCGTATTATCTTTATGGTTCCTGTGAGTATTTCACTGCCCTCCATTGGACTTTTTTTCATTAGCTACACCGTTTCATGGTTATTCATTTATGAAAATTTCAAGAACTTTAGAATGTTCTACAAGGGGTAATGGAAGGTCAGGTGCAACATTTATTAGGAGTGTAGAGTATTTAAGTGTGGGCGTAACAACTTTTAAGAACACGATTCTATTCAGGTTTCTTTGTGGCATTATATTGGTCTACTAGTTTTAAGTCTACAGGGAAGTGAAGCTTTGATTTCTCCAATGGATGTATAAATTATATTTTTACTCTTTTACTGGTGGACTTGGAAGCTATGTGGTAGGGAACTAGATTAAACTTGCAATGCGTGTGTACCACAAGTGGAATTATGATAAAAAAAAAATAGTTGAAGTGTGAGTTACTAGTAGGGGAAAGTATTACTTTGTTTATTTGCAAGATACACTTTCTCCACTAAAATTTATTTGTTTTGGTTGACAACATTTTTATGCATTTTACCCAGTCATTTGAAACAACAAGCTTTTAAAGACT
>CAIGRQ010193654.1:0-10116 GCA_903798375.1 Fraxinus sp. D2006-0159
GATAATCAACATATTATATTCAATAACCATACCAAATCCCGAGCAACGATGGACTCGGGCATATGATCATCTGACGCGATCGGGATAGACCGATAACGCATGTAACTTTAACCCTCCTCCTCTATCGATGGGGTCAACTCAGTGATGACTTCTACAAAGAAACAATACTCATGTGATTAGAGTCACTAAGAATGCCCAACCTTTTAGATTCAGTAAGAACAGATACAAAGGATGTTATGTCCATAGATGGCGAATTCAAAGCATCTGGGAGAAATTTATCAGAATATGCTATGCCACTATCTATAATTTGCTCTAACTCGCTCAAAACAAAGCATTGGTGTCCTCCGTAGGTGCAGGCTTCAGATAACTTCATTATTGGAGGAAATGCCGAATTAACATAACAACATACTAGGATTTTAGTTCCTTTAGACCCTGGAGTTGGACAAAGGTAACTAGCTATAGTAAGACAAGACTGCAAGAATGCAAAAGAAATATCCTTAATCAACAGATCCATTGATAACATTGTAAGAAGAAATCCACAAACTCTGAAATGTGATTTAATTCTTTGTTTTGAAAGAGAGAATGCTTAAAAAGGAAAATTTCAAAATCGAGTTAGTACCAAATGAGGACATTTTTGTCATTTCTTAGTAAGTAATGTAGCAAACAAGATATAAATCATAAGTCCAATACATAATGAGTAAATTTAATTAACACACATTGAATTACTTACTTACTCATCTTTTCATATAATTACCGATCCACCACTCATTTAACTCATATCTCTCCAAATGGATGGAAAATTGACATGGAAAATAGAAATTCATATGTGGCAAGTATATTATGTTAAATCTTGACAACTTAACCTATTTTTATGTTAAATCTTGACAACTCAAAGTTTACCAAGCTTGATGAATGTATAGCAGTTGGATTTGCTGACTTGAGGCGTCTTGTGTTCATTCGATTAGTAAATAACTCTATAGATGGGACAATTCCTTCAGAGTTTGGGAACAACTGCCTATTGTTGTAAATCCAACCTTCTTTAAAAGAAAATCTCCGGCCAAGAAATATCTAGTTAGAGGAACAAGATTAGGATGTTTTATTCGACCAAGATACTCAAGCTCTCTTGCAGCTTCATGATCAGTCTTAATCGAACCATGGACTACAACTTTAACATAAGTCATATGAACTCCTTCGGGTAATAGTCCATCATAAACCGGTCCAAACCTCCCTTCTACCAGCAATGAGCCCCAATCAAAATGACAAGATTTGTAAATGTAAAATTAAGCAATGACTTTTCAAAGATTAGAATTGGGACAAATGTTGCTTGCTTAACATCAACTCTTCTTCACAGGAATTCTATTTCACTGCCCAGTTTCTGGTTTTTCTTCGACATCCTAAGGCTAAAAAGAGCAAAATTACAAGCAGACAAACCATTGAGAGGGTAAGATCCAGGGCTAGCTTTAGTCCCTATACTTAGATTTTCTTTTAAAGACGGCCGAATTTTCGACAGAGTTATCGCCAGTGACAGCCGACGGTGCTATCTCCGACAACGATGTAATCATAATAATCTTCAGTAGGAGAATCTGTGCATTTGATACAAAACCCCACATAAATTGGACCTAAAAAACACAAAACAAAAGAAAAAGATTTGCATCAATTGGGGTAGAGAGATGTGAGAGGTAGTAAACAAGAAAGCTGAAATGAGCTAAGAAAATGAGGGTTTTATTGGGTTAAGAAGTTATATTTCGTGAAAATAGGTTGAGTTGTTAAGATTTAACAGAATATAATTGCCATGTGTGAATTACTGTTTTCCACTTCAATTTTCCTCCATTTGGAGATATGGGAGTTAAATGGGTGGTGGATGGGTTAATTATATGAAAATATGAGTGAGTATTGGATAACTTATTAAAGATGAATGAGTAAGTAGTAACAATACTGATGATTTGCATAATTTCATACATTTTATCATTTCTTGAATTTAAACTTTAGTCCAATTTGATTTGTTTTTTGTTAGTTTTAGACTTCATTGTGGTAATTTAAATATTATTTCAGAATAGAAGAAAAGGAAGACCCAAATATTAGCAGCCCACCTTGTTGGAGAACAAAGCCCAATTGCTACGAATGCCCAACAATCAACTCATCAGGAGGTTGCTAGAGTTGACGGTCTCTCTCATCTAAATGAAGATAGAGTCGAAGAAGAAAGCAATTGGAAGAGGCGGTTGTGGAGATAACAAGAAGATAAGGGAATTTGAAATCAAAGAAGAGAAAAAAGGGCTGCTGAAATTAAAAGAAAAAAAAAGCTACCTTGGTAATATATACCTACGTATAGAAGAAGCCAACCAACTGGGGGAGAAAACTGGAAAAATTGAGGACTGAAATAGAGAAAGCAAAGCAGGAAAAGTTATTCTTGGCTGGTGTTGCAGAATTTTCACAAAGCGGCGGATTCATCAAGAGCTAACCATTATCTTTCTGTTAGATTTTCTTATTCCAGCCAACCTTTACTTTTTCCCATTTGATTTTCTTATTCCAGCAACTAAGATCATGTTGATTTGGTTTATATTGAGTTTAATTTCCAGCATGAGCTAAGTTTCTTTTATTTCTAGGAAAATGATGTAATATAGTTTTAACTATGCTTGCTTTTCTATGCTAAACTGAAGTAATTTCCAATTGTGTTTGTCTGATTTATTGCTTGCTTATTGCTTCTAATTAACCAGCCATTAATTAGATGATTTGGATATTGTGATTTGCTTTCGAAAGAAGGAATTATAAGATAGACCATTGGGTAATTCAGCATAGGTAATTATAAGATTGAAAGACTTATAATAACATGTGTAGTGTTAAGAGACAAATTACTGAACTTAATGCTTTCTTGTTCTATTAATTGCNGAATTATAAGATAGACCATTGGGTAATTCAGCATAGGTAATTATAAGATTGAAAGACTTATAATAACATGTGTAGTGTTAAGAGACAAATTACTGAACTTAATTCTTTCTTGTTCTATTAATTGCATACTCTTGTGTAAACTAATGTTCAAGAATTTATCAATTGTCTATCGAAAGAAGCTTTTGGATGGTTTAGAAGGTCCTGCCAACATGCTTAGAAGGTTACTCTCTTTTAGTTAGAAAAGAAAAACATAGTGAGGGACTAGGTGAAATCAGTTTCCTAGAAGTTCTTTTTTCTCATTGATTCTTCCATCAAACAATTCCTTAGTTTTCCTTGTTTGGCATTATTTTAGTTTGCAATTACAACCAATTTTAGTGACTTTTCTAGATAAAGCTGAGATTAGTATTCTTTTTCTCATTGATTCTCCCATCAAACAATTCCTTAGTTTTCCTCGTTTGGCTATTATTTTAGTTTGCAATTACAACCAATTTTAGTGATTTTTCTAGATAAAGCTGAGATTAGTATAATTTCGATACTTGTCATAAGTGAGTTATCAATCCCTGAGGACGATACTCTTTTCATCACTTTAATATAAAATTACGATAATGTGCACTTACAGTTTTGCATCGATCAAGTTTTTTGCGCCGCTGTCGGGGATTGTTTTATTCTTGTTTTTGCCAATATCGATAGTGAGTAATGTTTTAATTTATTATTATTATTATTATTATTATTATTATTATTATTATTATTATTATTATTATTATTATTTTGTTTGACATGTGCGTTTTAACGTAGAATGCGCTGTGCTAGACACCTTGAAATTATTCCATTTGATCCGGAGATTGAAAGGACTTTTAGGATACAAAAAAAAAGTACCATCCATGGCTGAAGAACAACCAACTGCACAACCGCGCACCTTGAAGGATTATGTACGGCCCGTTGTAAATGACAACTACTCTGGCATAAGGCGTCAAACCATTAATGCCAACAATTTTGAGCTCAAACCAGCCTTAATTAGCATGGTGCAGCAAAGCCAATTTAGTGGATCGCCATTAGATGATCCTAATATCCATTTGGCAGTGTTTTTTGAGATTTGCGATACTATAAAGATTAATGGTGTTAACGAAGACACCATTAGACTGAGGCTGTTTCCCTTTCTTTGAGAGACAAGGCAAAAGGATGGCTACAATCTCTACAGCTGGGAAGTATCACGAGTTGGCAAGACATGGCTGAAAAATTTCTAAATTCTTCCCACTTGCAAAAACGGCTTAGCTCAGGAGTGAAATTGGTCAATTTAAGCAAAATGATCTTGAGTCACTCTATGAAGCATGGGAAAGGTATGAAGACTTGATTCGTTGCTGCCCTCAACATGGATTGCATGACTGGTTGCAAGTTCAGATGTTCTACAATAGGTTAAATGGACAAACTCGAACTATAGTTGATGCTACTTCTAGTGGGACTTTGATACCAAAGACAGCTGAAGGTGCTACCTCTCTGTTGGAAGAAATGGCCTCAAACAACTATCAATGGCCAACTGAAAGAACTATGACTAAGAAAGTTGTTGGGATTCATGAATTGGAACATTTAGCAGTCCTTTAAACTCAGGTTGCTTCTCTATCCCATCAAATTTCAACTTTGACGACCCAAGGGATACCACAAAATGCAGAACATGTTGCAACTTCATGTATGACAGCTCCGAGTAATGAAATGAGTCCAGAACAAGTCTAATATATCAACAATCGGAACTACAACTATCGTGCTACTACCATCCAAGGCTTCGAAATCATGAGAATTTATCTTTTGGAAACACAAAGAAGGTGCTACAACCTCCTCCAGGATTTGACAGTCAACAATTTGAGAAAAAGATGTCACTTGAGGATGCCATGGTTTCCTTTGTGGAGGAAACAAAAGAAAGGTTCAAAAAGAACGATTCACGATTGGACAACATTGAAACTCATTGTAGCAACATGAGAGCCACTATGAAGAATCTTGAAGTTCAAATTGGACAACTAGCTACAATCATCAATTCCTAACAAAGAGGAACTTTTCCTAGCAACATAGAAGTGAATCCAAAGGAAAAATGCAAGGCCATCACATTTAGGAGTGGAAAAGAAATTGAGAGATCACCATCCAACAAAACAGGGTCCATCCCTACAGCTGCAGACAATGGCCAAAGCAACCAAAGCAAGAGTAAAGTTGAAGAAGAGAAGATTGTGGACAATCTACAAAGAGAGGCTAACAAGCCTATAGCAATTTCATTTCCAGAAGATCCTCCTGCTCTCCCTACTCCCCTTCCTTATCCTCAACGTTTTCAAAAACAAAAATTAGATAAGCAATTTTCTAAGTTTTTGGATATTTTCAAGAAAATTCACATAAATATTCCTTTTGCAGATGTTTTGGAACAAATGCCAAATTATGTCAAATTCTTGAAAGACATCATTTCAAAGAGGAGAAGGTTAGGGGAATTTGAAACAATAAAGTTGTTCGAAGAATGCAGCGCCATTCTTTAAAAGAAATTGCCGCAAAAATTAAAAGATCCAGGGAGCTTCACTTTGCCTTGCACTATTGGAAATTTATTTTTTGATAAAGTCTTATGCGATCTTGGCTCTAGCATTAATCTTATGCCACTTTCTGTTTGCAGAAAATTAGGACTTGGAGAGATAAAACAAACAACCATTTCTTTGCAACTGATAGATCGATCTATCAAGTACCCACGTGGAATCATAGAAGATGTATTGGTAAAGGTGGACAAGTTTATTTTCCCTGCTGATTTTGTGGTGTTAGATATGGAGGAAGACCAAGAGGTTCCACTAATTCTTGGCCGACCATTCTTAGCTACCGGAAGGGCTTTGATTGATTTTCAAAAAGGTAAGTTAACATTGGGAGTGAACAAAGAACAAGTTATGTTCAACATCTACGAAGCAATGAGATTTCCATAAAAGATAAGCACTTGTTTTCGGGTAGATGTTATTGAGCAATGTGTTGAAGAAGCCTTTCAAGAAAATGCACCAACTGATCACCTAAAGCGATGTATCACTACTTCATCTTGAGCTTATAGTTTCACTAACTCAACTGCATGTGGGATTGATTTACCTGCTGTGAGAAAGGAATTTCTACATTATATATTTGCCTTGGAAGCCTTACAACATTGCACATCACTTGGCAATGAAGTGGAGAAGTTAGAGTCAATTGTAGCCAAGTCTGATCCTGCACTTTCTGAAGAAAAACCAGCAATTAAAACAGATGAAAAGACGTAGAAAACTACAACTGTTGTTTCTCTAGAGTTGAGGCAATTACCTGAACACCTTCATTATGCATTCTTGAGTGAAAATCACATATTTCCAGTGATTGTTACTGCATCACTCACACATGAAGAAGAGGAAAAATTGCTGCGAGTTTTGAGGGAACACAGAACAGCCATGGGATGGACTATTTCTGACATAAAGGGTATAAGCCCCTCCATTTGCATACACACGATTTTAATGGAGGAAACTTATAAACCTTCGATAGAGCACCAAAGAAGATTAAATCCAACAATGATGGAAGTTGTGAGGGCTGAAATTTTGAAGCTCCTTAATGTTGGGATTATCTATGCTATTTCAAACAGCTCATGGATAAGCCTAATACAAGTTGTACCAAAAAAAGATGGAATGACGGTGGTGCGAAATGACAACAATGAGTCTATTCCTACAAGAACAATCACAGGTTGGCGTGTATGTATGGGTTACCGCAAGCTAAATAAAGCAACAAGGAAAGATCATTTCCCTCTTCCTTTCATTGACCAAATGTTGGATCGATTGGCTAGGTATTCCTACTATTGTTTCTTAGAAGGTTATTCGGGGTACAACCAAATTGCCGTAGCTCCTGAAGACCAAGAGAAAATGACCTTTACATGCCCTTATGGAACATTTGCTTTTAGGAGGATGCCATTCGGACTGTGCAATGCCGCAACGACATTTCAACGCTACATGATGGCCATTTTTTCCGATATGACAGAAGATATCATGGAAATTTTCATGGATGATTTTTAGTTTTTGGTACATCTTTTGATCAATGTTTACATAATTTAGCTCTTATTTTGCGAAGATGTGAAGAAAAGAATCTAGTCCTTAATTGGGAGAAGTGTTATTTCATGGTACAAGAAGGGATTGTGCTTGGCTATTGAGTGTCATCTAAAGGAATTGAAGTTGATAGAGCTAAGGTTGCAACCATAGAAAAACTACCACCTCCTAAGAATGTGAAGGAAATTCGAAGTTTTTTAGGTCTTGCTGGATTTTACAGAAGATTTATAAAGGATTTTTCTAAACACTCTAAACCTTTATGTAATCTTCTTGAAAAAAATTATCCTTTTGACTTTGATGATAACTGTTTGTAGGCCTTTAATATGATCAAAGAGAAACTTGTTTCAGCACCAATTATGATTGCACCTGATTGGAGTCAACCTTTTGAAGTCTGTGTGATGCAAGTGACTTTACAATTGGGGTGATGTTAGGACAAAAGAGAGACAAACTATTTAGGGCAATCTATTACGCAAGCCGGACTTTAAACGAAGCTTAATTGAATTATACAATAATTGAGAAGGAGATTATTGCTGTTGTATTTGCTTGTGACAAATTTCGGCCTTATCTTATTGGTACAAAGGTGATAGTGTTCATTGATCATGCAGCAATTCGCCATTTGTTTGGAAAGAAGGATGCTAAGCCTAGGTTGGTTCGTTGGATCCTACTTCTTCAAGAGTTTAATTTGGAGATCCAAGATAAAAAAAGGAAGTGAATGTAGTAGCTGATCATCTTTCTCGGCTGGAGCAACAAGTAAAACCCGATTAAATAGTCCAAGAAGCATTCCCTGATGAGCATCTGTTTGCATGTGAGATAAAACTTCCTTGGTATACTGATATTGTCAATTACCGAGCTTGTAAAGTGTTGCCACTAGATCTCAATTACCACCAACATAAGAAATTTTTGCATGATGTAAAATACTATCTTTGGGATGAGCCTTTGCTGTTTAAAAGATACCCGTTCAGATCATCCGAAGATGTGTGCCAGAAGAAGAGATGCAATCCATTCTCCATCATTGCCATTCATCATCACATGGAGGACACTTTGGAGCAACACGAACAGTAGCTAAAGTACTTCAAAGTGGTTTCTTATGGCCTTCAATTTTTCGTGATAGCTATACATTGGTGAAGACCTGTGACTGTTGCCAATGTATAGGAAATATTTCAAGGCGTCGGAGCTTCCATTGAAAAATATTTTAGAGGTTGAAATATTTGATGTTTGGGGAATCGATTTCATTGGTCCCTTTCTCCCATCTTTTGGCTTTGTTTACATCTTGTTTGCTATGGATTATGTGTTAAAATGGGTGGAAGCAATTGCTGTAACAACAAATGATGCAAAAGTAGTTCTCAAATTTTTGCACAAGAACATTCTCACAAACTTGGCACACCACAAGCTATCATTAGTGATGAAGGAACCCACTTTTGCAACAAGTAATTCGAAAACCTGCTTTCTAAATATGGTGTGAAACACAAGATAGCACTTGCTTACCATCCTCAAACTAATGGCCAAGCTGAAATTTTGAATAGGGAAATCAAGAACATCCTTGAGAAGATGGTCAACACCAATAGGAAGGATTGGGCAAAGAAGCTTGATGATGCTTTGTGGGCATACCGGACAGCCTTTAAAACACATATCAGAATGTCTCCTTACCAATTGGTGTTTGGAAAGGCAAGTCACCTTCCTATAGAGTTGGAGCTTAGAGCTTATTGGGATATAAAGAAGTTAAATTTTGATTTAAAGGCAGTAGGGAAATGACAGCTTCTGCAATTAAATGAGATGGACGAGTTCCGGAAAGATGATTATGAAAATGCGAAGATTTATAAAGAACGGGCAAAGAAGTGGCATGACAAGCAGATTTTAAGGCGTGAGTTTATGCCTGGACAGCAGGTTTTACTATTCAATTCTCGACTCAAAGTCTTTCTGGGAAAGTTAAGATCAAGATAGACTGGTCCTTATACAATTGACAAAGTTTTCCCTTTTGGAGCGATAGATTTGAAGGACAAGACAGGTAGTATATTTAGAGTTAACGGTCAACGATTGAAGCATTGTTATGGTGAACAACTGGAGAGGAACTTTGCACTTATTCTTCTTGGAGACCCTAATTGAGGAAGATTGAAAAGTCTGGTTGTAGACTTTCAATCAAGTGCTAGAATTTTTATTTTTATTTTTTCTGTTTCTTTTACTTTTTCTTTTGCAATTTGAATAATTTAAAGTTTGATGCAGGTTTGCTTAGCATGAATAAATGGCTGGAAATTGCAAATAGCAGCTGATTCACCATGCAACCAGGGGAGTTCCTTTCTTTTCTTCATTCTTTTTAACTTTTGAATTACAATGAGAACATTGTTTAGTTTAAGTTTGGAGGTGTAAACTCTCCCTATAGTCATTTTTTCCACCCTTTTTCTTTCCTACTTGAATGCTATATTATTTTACTTGTGAGTCTGGAAGTTTAAGTTGTTGGATTCTATTATTAAGCATGTATTTGAGTATGATTGAAGTTTCTATGACTCTAAAATTTGTGATCGAGGATAGGACAGAGAAAAACTTTCAAAAATTTATTTGATGTCAAGCTGAGTTTTGTGTTTACCTCGATTTAAATCTCTACCCTTGAACATAATTGAGCACATGGTCATTTTTTCTACTATCATCTTGCTTATGAAGAGATTAGGTTAAATTAACTGGGTCACGGAATTTCAATCTTGTTTGGTCTAGAATCCGTTGATGAATCCTTGAGGCGAAACCCTAGTTAACACCAAACATTAGAGAAATGATCTAGGCATTATTTGAATAGAAAAAAGCTTTCCCAGCCGTCCTTGACATCATTGCATTACTTATTTCCCCTAGTCAACCCCCTTGAGCCTTGTGATTACATAAGCCTTCATTTGTTCTTTTAACATCTCCCATTCCCGCTCTAAACCTGAAAACCCTTGATTTACCCTTTACTATTTGAGAGAATACTTCGTAGAAAATGTGGGTTGTTGAAAAAGTTTGCTGCTGGTGAAAGTTTGGAGATATAAGGTGGGGTGGTTTGGTCATACTAAGGAAGCTGCTGTTTTTATGCTCAAAAGAGGGCTTAAAAGATGTGAAGTTCTACAGCAAAAACAGGGCATGAAGTTAATATTTAAAGTTATGTGTAGGAATTTTCTTTGGCAAAAAAAAAAAAAAGGGAAAAAAA
>CAIGRQ010193700.1:0-13415 GCA_903798375.1 Fraxinus sp. D2006-0159
AAATGTGAAAACCTGATTTTTTAAAGACCAAACTTAATAGTTGATTTAGTATAATTACCACTAGGCTTTTAGGTCAAACATTAGGACCCAATAATAAAGAGAATAAGTGGGCTAATCATCTTAAAACCATCCAAGTTGTTCGGGTCGGGTCATAAGCAACACTAATACAATTAAGCTACTTCCCAAGTGGGTTACGTGATTCATTGGTTCGATTGTGATGTCAACCTATCATTTCAATCATCAGCCGATACCTATGAAATATTATCCAATTAATACACCGATTTAACATCAGAACCCGAATTTATTGGGTATCAAAACCCAACAACGTAAATATTCATACAATATTTGGTTGCGGTCCTGTCAATCTCAAGAGAGGAGGATTTCTAAGGCTTTGTCTTGCTTACGGAAATTCTTTTCGGCTAGGGGTAAAGGTTGGGAAACGTCTCTTCCACGTTCTAACACGGTCTGTTCCATTCTCGATATTTGTTTTGAAGAAAATGATGAAGCAAGCAAGAAAGCCTTGTTTAAGATCTTCGAGGAAGCCCGTCTCAGTGAATCAAATGTTTCTTATTTAGTCACAGACCGTCCCTATTCATGATTCAACTGGAAATGCTTAATTTTCTTCTTTTTATTTGAACATGAAATTGATCAAAAAGGGAATTACAACATCAAATGCCAAACAAAACGTAGACCTCCATTCACCGCCTCACAGCCACCAACTTTATCACTTTTACCCACTTCCACAAATCCTACCCTCTTAACGTGTAAAATCTGGTCTTTAATTACATTATATGAATGTATATAGATAGATCTATCATCTATGATTCATTTTTGCAAATGCGTATATACGTTACACGTGTCTGTGTGTAGATTTATGCATATTTTAGGTCAGATTTGTATGAATGCTTGGCATTGGTGGTGGTTTGGAAGCAATGGCATCATGGTGGTCATATTGTTGTTTCGGAGATCTTGCTAGCAGCTACAAAGCAATCCTAACTTTAACATTATTGGAGCTTTTTTCTTTTTATATAATTAATTATCAGTTCAAAATAAAAGGGGAAGGAGAATGGCTTTTCTTCTACATAAAATTTAGTGCAGCACTTCAATATTATAGTACCATTGTTGATTTCTTTTGGTCACCAAACCCTGAACCTAAAACCAAACTGATTATTTATTTTGAAGCAACGGAATCCTTGACATGGATAAAACCAAAGAAAAAATCTATATCCACTTCAGTTCCATCACAGTAAGCAGAAGTGTAGAAAGAATAAAATGGTTTAAGGTTTCCAGGCGTTTTGGGTTAGCAAGTATTTCTTCACCATATTTCATAAGGTTTCCTCATTTAACCACAAGAATTCCTTTTTTTCTCATTTTAAACAATGAATCTATATGCAGCGAATAAACCTTCACCATATTTCATACGATAACTAATCAATTGGAAAATTTAATATTCTAACAAAAAAAACACACAACGGAACTTCCTTTCGACAGAGTGAAAAAAAGAAATTTCTTGATATAAGAACCAGGCGTAAGTTCAAATCAATATTCAGGCACCTCAATTGAAACAACTTCAATTCTCACAATTCTTGTACAAAACCAATGGTATTACAGCTGAAGACAACAATTATCGAGTCAATCACAACTTGGAATTTCAATAAATGCATTTCATAACTAAATCAATAATCTCCGACACTTGCCAATGTAAATCAGCACGCACTTATAATTTCAAATTAACACGAAACTCATAAAATTAGAATAAATTACGTCAAAAAAATTCGAGCATAAATTTACAAAAAGAACTAAAACACTACTTTCTTAATCCAGCCAGGAGAAGCCGGAAGCTTGATTGCAACTACTTCGTTCTGTTTACTCTCCTCATTGTTCTCCATTACTCAATTTCTCAAAGAGAGAGTTCTATTCAGAGGTTTTTTTCTAATTTGAAGATATCCCAAGCATGGCACAACAATATGGGTCAAGTCATTTTGTTTCCGTCAGAATCACATATATTCAAATATTATTCTCAATAAAATGAATTATAATACATAAAAATAGACGAACCTTCAAGTGGTGTGAACTGTGAAGTAGAATGGGAATTCCTCTTACCGCACCAGTAGCAGCAGAACTGGGACCAGACCCAAGGAGCGCTTCTTGCAACATCCTCTCTTTAAAGTAGAGGGATTACTCAATTTCTCAAAGAGCGAGTTCTAATCAGAGGGTTTTTTTTTCTCTAATTTGAAGCTATCCCAAGCATGGCACAACTTATACCCAGTTCAGAAAAACAAAGCTGCAGAATCACATATATTCAAATTTTATTCTCAATAACATGAATTATAATACATAAAAATAGACGAACCTTCAGGTGGCGTGAAGTAGAACGGGAATCCTTTTACCGCACTTGACATGACACCACCAGTAGCAGCAAAACTGGGACCAGACCCAAGGAGCGTGTGTTGCAACAAATTAGCTTCTTAAGATAGGAGAAATTTTTGAACAGTAGAGAACCAGTTCGTGAATAGTTGAAGTGCGAAAGAGGTTTCAAGAATGAATAGTGCAGGCATCATCCTCTCTTTCAAGTAGAAAGAAAGAAAGATTAATTGTTATTCACCTAGATAATTGACTTTTGAAATAAAAATACTATCTAACTATTTAAGGGAAAACAAAAAGTGAAATTAATGTGAATAATAACCAACAGAAAAAAATACACTTGCAATAATAGAAATATAATTAACGTGATATTACTGGTTGTCTTTCAGTATATAGAAAAATGGACACCGGGATACGCCGATCAACTATTAAAATTGCCGAATAAGTTCTAACTGCCAAAACAATGGCATGAGGCTTGTTACGAGTAAATGAATACACCTATCACTATAGGATTTTAGGACTTACTTAGATAAACCCCAAAGAGGATAGAAAATTACAAATGCATAGAGCCAGTTCTACCATAAAGAAGTCATCATTTACATCCACTAATTCCAAGAATAAGATATATATTAATGTCGAAAGTATATTCATAATTGTATTGGTTTATCATAGATGCACAAAGAGTGTCAAAAACACACTCAAAAGTTAATACACCAAAGTTGGCATCACCCAGCAAAAGGAGAGTGCTTACGGCTGATCAAAACAAGTATATCATCCTAAAGGCCAATAAACAAAGACAATAAATATAAATAAATAGTTTTATTTCCTTTTCGCATAATAGATCACACAACTAGATATGATATCAATTATAAACTTAGGCACGAATATGTGCTTATTAGATCTTTAAACTAAAATAAAAATAAATCGAAAAGGTTACTGCATTGTTCATATAAAACCCTCAAATTATCCTCACTTCTAGCTGGAAACTAAACTCCATGCCCTAAATCAAAACTCAATAATGCCAAAATATGTTAATTAATAAGCCCTTTTAATTCAAAATAATTAGAGTGCAATCAAGTTCTATGGCGGAGCAGGTCTTTTTAAAGAATTATTCTACATGTACATTGCTTACAAATTTGTAAGGACGATCTCATATATATTACCCAGTTTAATCCGATTGCAATGCCCAAAATCAATGTTGTTGACAATTTGGGTCTCGTTGAAAAATTCTAAATTTTAGCACTTTTTTTAGCAAATGAATCCTCAACCTATCAACTAATTAGCAAACAAGTTCCCCGAATTATTTTTTTTGAAATTTACATTCCCTGGCACAATAGTAGCCTAAACTCATTCCTCTTATCTTCCTTCACTCTTTTTGAAAACCTAAACCCAATTTCATCACATCTACTCCAACCATTTCCATCTCGCATAACTAATACAACTTCATTTCCATCTTCTCGGACGGAAAAAAATACAGTAACTATATCATATCCATCTCCTCTACCCCACTCCTTTTCATGTAACCAATTACAGTTCCATTTGCATCTTCTCCGATCTATTTGAAACAATTTTTGACTATAATATGGATAACAATGCTTGGATGTTAGTTGTCAACAGCCCTTACTTGCTGATTCCCAATCGTTGTTTCCACCTAAAACAACTTTAATAACTTCCTTAACCCTAATCAAAACTAAGTTGGGCTTACTTAATGACATGGAATTAGATGCATTCCTCGATATTTCGACTCGAACATTTTCCACGAATTACGTGTTCTCATTCGGAGCATGTAGCAAATTATCAAGGAATGTATTCCGTTCCATGTCATTAAGCCCAACTTGATTTTGGTTGGGGTTAAAGTTAGGGTTAAGGAAGTTACCAAAGTTTTTTTATGGTGGAACCGACGACGGTACCTGTGGCGGACAGTAGAGGGGGTTGGGAATCAATAGGTAAGGGTTGTTGACTAGTAACATCTATGCATGGTAGTTATCTATATTATGCCAAAAAAATATTTCAAGTAGATTGGGAAGATGAAAATGAGTGCGGTAGAGAAGATAGATATGGTATACTACTAACACGACCCGTTTTGAATCACCCTATGGACCCGAAAAGAGTATGATGAAAGAAAGAGGGATAATTTTACACTTCGTAGTTGCTTTGTTTGTAAAGGACTGCATCTCATGAGGGATTGTCCTAAGCGAGAATCATTGGCATCCATCTCGATATCCCTCTTTATTTCATCATTTTAATTTTACAATTTCTAATTGATTCAGGTTCTACTTCCAAATCTAGTATCCGTAATAGATTCTTAATGTGTCGTTCTCGTAAAGAAATTGCAAGAGATGTATCATTATTCTTCAAATTGCTACATACAAGAATCTTATTATTCAGATTCACTCACCCTTTGAAATATCAAGATATTTAATCCACTTGCAATCACAAGTGTGATAAAAAATCTCTTTTATTCAAGGTACTGTGTGTTAACATTGAATCTAATACTTTTGGTACCTTCATTTTCTCTTTTAATCCATTCTTCCAAATAGATTTTGTCTGTGGTAACAGTTGTAGTAATCAACTATTTCTTGTGAAAGGACCACATAACCTCATATTTCATGAGATCGGTGCAAGTGATTTTGATCTTTGGAGTGAGAATTAGTTTTAAAACCAAATGATATTCATGGACAAACTGAACTGAAATGGTAATGGTCCATTGTTAAGTCTCCTAGTCAATAAAGATATTAATAGAATTTCACTAGGAAAAGGCTTGGATGTTATTTTCTATTTGTTCTCGACGGGAACATTTTCCACGACTTGTGGGTTCTCGGCGGAAACATTTTCCATGATTTGTGTGTTCTCGTTCGGAACATACTTGATTTTGGTTGAGGTTAAAGTTGGGGGTAAAGAAGTTACTAAAATTGTTTTAGGTGAAACTGATGGTTAGTAGAGGAGTTTGAGAATCAACAGGTAAGGACTATAGACTACTAACATCCACACAGAGTAGTTATTTATATTATGGCCAAACAATATTTCAAGTAGACCAGGAAATGAAAATGGAGCTGTGATTAGTTACGTAAAACGAAAAGGAGTGGGGTAGAAGAGATGGATACGATATAGCTACTGTATTCTTTAACAGTGCGGGAAGATGGAAATAGAGCTGTATTAGTTATGTGAGATGAAAATGATTGGAGTAGAGGAGATGAAAATGATTGGAGTAGAGAAGATGAAAATAGGTTTAGTTACTGTTTTCAAAAGGAGTGAAGGAAGGTGAAATAGAGAAATAGGTTTAGGCTAACTATTGTGCTAGAGAATGTAAATTTCAAAGATAATTAGTATATGTTGTTATAATGTGAACAGTTAAATGATTTCCACTTGATTTTCGATAAAAATATATAAATTCTAAAGTATAAAGTATAATTATTTTAGAAATTTCAACTCAACGGGCTATCGGCTCATATATTTTCCCACTATTTTCCTTACATGTGGTATTGGATGAACTAACAACTCCTCGGACTATAAGCAGAGTTATAGCCACACTACATGTTAAGTTACATGATTCATTTTGGCAGAGCACGAAGTGATTATTTGGACTGCTTGCATTATATTATATTTTCGATAAGCATTTGAGTTTGATGCATAATTACTAGTAATTCAGAGTCAACCATGGTGGTAGATCTGGCATCTAGGCAGCGTCTATGATTAGCGCACGTCACAGTTCGGGTCCATATGGCTAGGGCTAGACGTGGTTCGGTTTAGGTTGGTTTCGACCCCAACCGAAATCAAAACAAAATTAATCGGTTTGGAAATATTTCACTTGATTGTTGAGGAGCCTGATATTTCAGATCCTAGATCTAGAAGTAGAGCATCATCAAATAGACATCGAAAAAATTGTGCGAAGAGAGCTGGGAACAACAATGACGATTTGAGACTTGAAGAAGGAGAATTCATGCGTGTTAGAGAATGAAAAATGGTTAAATTTATCACCATTGTCGGTCAAGTCCAGTTCTATTTGGTAAAAAAATTCACTTATTAGTATAGATGAAATTGTAAATTTTGACTAGGATTTTATTGAAACTTAAGTTTTATTTTTATATTTGAATTTAATGAATATATTTTTACTTCTTTATCTTGAATCATGTAGAGAATAAGTTAGTTTGAAGAGGATGACTGCGTGAAATGCTTGGGAGAACATGAGTTAGAGAATATGGAAAGTTAAATGCTTGTTCCGTTTTAGTGAACTTTCCTTGGTTGTGCTTACAAATTATGATATTAAAAAAATGCAGGTCGACCATTGGAATTACGAAAAACTTTGTCCGAATACTTATCAATAATCATAGCATCCAATGAGGTTATCATTGTTATCAACATCGACATCGACAGGTTTAAACCAGAACGACCTCCTACATCCTACGACGATCTTTTTTTTTTTCATGATATATTTCACAATTCTACCAGCATGAACCCGAGCAGCACCCTTTTCTCCAATTTGTCGATTTGCGCTTCTTATAGAATATTGCATCGGGTTAAAAAATACAATAAGTCAAAACTCTAATTAGACATTATTATTTGTAAATAAAAACATACAGAATTAAAACATTATATTTCCTAATAACAGTTTGAAGAATGCAAAATCAACATTTTCACATTATTTTTCGCATGCGTCATCTATGAACCACATTAAAAAAATTATTGCGCCATTAACAAAGGANGTCGATTTGCGCTTCTTATAGAATATTGCATCGGGTTAAAAAATACAATAAGTCAAAACTCTAATTAGACATTATTATTTGTAAATAAAAACATACAGAATTAAAACATTATATTTCCTAATAACAGTTTGAAGAATGCAAAATCAACATTTTCACATTATTTTTCGCATGCGTCATCTATGAACCACATTAAAAAAATTATTGCGCCATTAACAAAGGAGAAGAGAGAGAGAGAGAGAGGCCGGGCGAAAGGGGGAAAGCAAAATATAAGGTGCAATAGTAACAGTTGTAGTAATCAACTGTTAAAATCGATAAAAATAATGATGATGAAGTATAGAGCGACGTTTGTGAGAAATTTAACAATTCTTCATCCTCCAGCAAGTATAAATCCTCCTCCTTCAAGTCTCAAATCGTCTTTGTTGTTCTCAGCTCTCTCTTCATACAATTTTTTCGATGTCTAATTGATGATGATGCTCTACTTCCAGATTTAGGATTTGAAATAGATTCATATGGCATTCTCATAAAGAAGTTACAAGATATGCTTCTTTGTTCTTCAAATTGTTACATACAACATTCTTATTGCTCAGATAGTTCATAAGTTTCAACGGTAAATTTTTAAAATTTGAGTTGTTTGCATGATGTTCACTCATTATTTGAAATATCAAAGTATTTAATCCACTTGCAATCACAAGTGTGGTAAAAAATCTCTTCTTTTCTTCAAGGTACTGTGTAAACATTGAACCCAATACTTTTGGTACCTTCATTTTCTCTTTTAATCCATTTTTCCAAACGGATCTTGTCTGTAAAGGTGTACATAACCTCATATTTCCCGATGTCTGGTCAAGTGATTTTGATCTTTAGAGTGAGAATTAGTTTTACAACAAAACGGATATTCATGGACAAACTGAACTAAAATAGCCCATTGTTAATTCTCCTAGTCAATAAAGATATTAATAGAATTTCACTAGGGAAACGTTTGAATGTTATTTTCTATTGATTCTCGACGAGAACATTTTTCATGACTTTTGAGTTCTCGACAGGAACATTTTCCATGACTTGGGTGTTATCGTTGGAACCATGTAGAATATTATCAAGGAATGCATACAGTTTCCTGTCATTTAAACCAACTTAATTTTGGTTGGGGTTAAAATTACGGTTAAGGAAGTTACTATAGGAGGAAACGTCGATTACTAGAGGAGTTTGGGAATCAACAGGTAAGGACTGTCGACTCCTAACATCCACGCACAGTAGTTATTTATATGATGCCAAACAATATTTCAAGTAGACCGGGCACAAGTTGTGGAAAGTGATCCGGCCGAGAACCCACAAGCCGTGAAAAATGTTCCCGTCGAGAAGTTGAAAATAACTTCCAACCCTTTTCCTATAGTGAAAATCTACCGATATCTTTATTGGTTAGGAGACTTAACAATAGGTCATTTCAGCATCAGCTTATCCATGAATATCCATTTCATCGTAAAATCAACTCACTCCAAAGATCAAAATCACTTGCACCGATCTCATGAAATATTGGGTTATGTGGCCCTTTCACAAAAATAGTTGATTACTACAACTGTTACTACTGACAAAATCCATTTAGAAAAATGGATTAAAATAAAAAATGAAGGTACCAAAAGCATTGGATTCAATGTT
The DNA here is from genome assembly GCA_903798375.1 of Fraxinus sp. D2006-0159. NCBI lineage: Eukaryota > Viridiplantae > Streptophyta > Magnoliopsida > Lamiales > Oleaceae > Fraxinus > Fraxinus sp. D2006-0159. The sequence goes on from CAIGRQ010193700.1 coordinate 8,718, forward strand.
AACACACGGTACCTTGAAGAAAAGGAGATTCCTTACCACACTTGTGATTGCAAATGGATTAAATACCTTGACATTTCAAAGAGTTAATGAACATTATGCAGACAACTCAAACATTAGAAATGTACCGTTGAAAATTATAAATTATCTGAACAAGTCTCTTGTATGTAACAATTTGAAAAACAAATAAGCATCTCTTGCAATTCTTTTACGAGAATGACACATGGATCTATTTCAGATCCTAGATCTAGAAGTAGAGCATCATCAAATAGACATCGAAAAAATTGTGCGAAGAGAGTTGGGAACAACAATGACGATTTGGGACTTGAAGAAGGAGAATTCATGCGTGTTAGAGAATGAAAAATGGTTTCAATCACTCACTGTTCAACTCATTCTTTCCGAAACATTTTATCACTCTTCCTCTGTCCGCCAGCTCATTCTCTCCCAAGCATGAATTATTCATTCATGTTGGAACCTAATTAAAATCTCTCTGCTTTAGTATTTTTTTCAATGTATTTTGTATTAATGTTGAAACCTATGATTTTAGTGTTCTTTTCTTTTTTAATTCATTTTTCCGAGGATAGATGGAATCAGGTGGAGACCACCAGATATTCCTATTCTCCACCTCAGCTTATTCTGGCAGGACATCCCTTCTATTCCCTGATTGCGGAGTAGTCAGGATGATAAAATCGTTTGAATTTAAAGGAGGATTTTATTTTTGCTTATAACTAAAGCTATAAATGGATCGAATATGGACAGAATCTGGCTTATATTCGATCCGATAGAAATAATTATCTCATCCGATTCGATAATCCAATGAATATTTAATTGTTAAATCCATATCCATTTTGCTATGTTATCGAATTCACTCCTCAAAAACGTGATGTTGTCCATATTGCCACCTAGAAAAAAGTAACATATTGACCACAACATAAAAGATGTTCGCTTTTAACAGGCCAAATAGTTAAAAATTAGTTACAACTACAAACAAAATTTCTCTTCAAAAGATGGGACCATCACCCTTAACATTTCATTTATATATAAAGATGAAATGAAACCTATTATTTTAGTCTCCTTTTCTTTTTTAATCCATTTTTTCATAAGAATGAATTAAATATGGTTTGAAGCATGAAAAAATCATGTTTGGGAGAGAATAAGCTAGCGGACTGATAAAGAATGAGTAAATTGTTAGGAGAGAATGAGTTGGAGAAGAGGAGTGCATGGAAAAATGAATAACTACGTATGGATGAAATATTTAGAGTTAAGGTCCTCATCTTTTAAAGGAGAGATGATTTTTAAAGTTTATTCACAAACGATGGAAGTTGCTATTAGATGTTGCACCCATCCACCAATCCAAACGGCTCAGCTTATATGGTCATTCGGCTTGTGAACAGTAACTCAAATTCACGATTCTAAATCCTGATCGAAGAAACCATCTATGATAAATCGTCAAACAGTACTATATGATGTATCCTAGATCCTTTTTGTAAGAGAGTATGTTACTTGTCACGCAATAGTTAAGTTACAATTTTAAAAAAAAAAAAAAAAAACTTGCCAAAGAAAGATCACAGGAACACAACTGTGCATGTCCCCAAGTACAAATTATAATTATTTCAACATAGAAAAACGGGGAACAAATTAAGTGAGTTTCAGATACAGAAGAGTCCAACTTTAATTTACGAGGAAGTGACAAACTCATAATAATTTTCGAAAAAAGAAACCCTTCAAGTGAAGCAACACGAGAAACTCTGCATAGCAAATATAATACGAATTGAGCATACCTCTAGTAACCACTGTCCTGTTTCTGTGAGATTTTTCTATTGATTTGGAAAATTCTAGAGAAAGTTGAACCACATTACAATCGTGAAATCCACAAGGAAGAAATATGAAATTGTACACAGAAAAACAAGGAAACAGATAATAAATTCAAAATTCACAAGATTGGATTGACCAAGAATCAACCGACAGAGAATTATTTATGAAAGAATAACTAACATAACTTGAAAAACAGATAACCATAAAATGAAGCAACTATGAAATTGACATACCTCAGCACATCAGTCTCCTATTGCAATCGATTTGTTTTACTTCTTTTGGAAGCTCGAGGAAAGTTTCGAAATCAAAGAAGGAAAAACTCCCACTTCACATTCAATCTAAAAAAATGTAACAAACAACTTAGAAGTCATGATCATAATACCAATTTTGTAGTAATAATAAGATAAAGCAAATACAAAAGAAGATAGGACCGATTTAGCCCTATAGGAAGCTATGAAGTTTCGATAGAGTTTTCGACCACTGGGTCGATTAATATGAAATGGAGGAGATCCGACGTCTAATTGTACCTTCAAAGCTACTCCCCTTAGCGGAGGAGCTTCTTCTTACTACGATTTGGATCTGAGAGTTTTGGGAAGGAGTGAAGGTAAATTTCTTTGATGGTCAAGAGATGAGTGAGTTTTGAGAACGAGCAAGTTGGGGTTTTTTTGCGGTGGAGTGCGATTCAAAAAGAAAAAGAAGAAATGAGATTCAATAATACAAAATTTTATTATTACAATTATCAATGACCGTCCTAGCTAACTTAATATTCTGAATCCGCCACTGCAAGTAGTGATTATATTTTTATCACAAACAACACATTGTTCAACCAAATCAAGAACCCAATTTTCATTACTTCAAGAAACGAATATGAGAACTTTATATGAAAGATGAGATATAACGCAGATTATTTCTTAAAATCTACTCTTATTAAGAAGGTTATATTTTCTTCTACTTTAGTATATTTTGATCAAATAATAACTTTATATGATGCTATACACCAAATTTGTAGATTGACAATATCCAGAAATTCTATGCAACATAAGCTTAATGATATTCAATTGCTTAATAGCAATATAATGATACCACTACATATTTCCTTTGAACAATAAAATAACTGCAGAACTACAAATTGGAAAAATTCATTTCAGTCAAGTTTAATAACAAAGCTCTTTCTTTTTGGGAGCCAATTTAAATTAGCATAAAAATAAAATTCATATCAGCTAGTCATGGCAATAGGCCGAGCCAGCTTAAACCCATGAGCTCGTGGCTTGTGAGAAACGAGCCGATTGGAGCTAGGCCCACGAGCTCGTGAGCCAAGCCGCAAATGACAAGCCCGAGCAGCTCGCGGCTCGTGTTTTCAAGAGAGCCGACAAGCCGCTCCACTCGTTTGCCATCTTTAATATCAGCAAACCGTAAACTGAGAAAATTACCCTTGGAGAAAACAGGGGATTGGCCACTGAGCTTTTCGAGGACCTAAAAAAAAAGATTTCAACAAATAGAAAATTAAACACCAAACTGTAAATGTAAACAGCGATATTGATTGAAAAATGTCGAGCGCTGGTGCACAGGAATATGGTAGGAAGGAGATGTACCTTAGCGGCTCCGGTGAGACGATCTCCGCTCTCGCCGACGGAAATGCTGAGAACGAGTTTCTGTACCTTGATCTCTCTCGTGGGATTCGACAGCTTCTTCTCTGACGCCTGCTTTCATACAAATGAATAAGTGAGGGTACATTAATGTTTGTATACATGAAATTACAGAGAAGAAAACTACAAAGAGGGACATAGCTATGGCGGGTAGATGACGGCGGCGCAGGTTGATTAGTTAAGGTGCAAGATGAAGCGGTGGGGAAGAATATATAAGAGGGGTGCTAGGTTTTCTGATGTCCTTTGTTGATATGTGAGATGCCATTTTTACCCCTCGATTTGTTTTGTAATAATAAAAAGGGATAATTGCAGCAAAGGTCCCAAATCTTTCAAATTTTTGCACACTTTACCCTAACCTTTGATTTGTGCCAGCGGAGGTCCCAAACCTTTCAAAAATTTGCAAGCTTTTCGAGGACCTAAAAAAAAAAAGATTTCATCAAATAGAAAATTAAACACCAAACTGTAAATGTAAACAGCGATATTGATTGAAAAATGTCGAGCGCGGGTGCACAGGAATATGGTAGGAAGGAGATGTACCTTAGCCGCTCCGGTGAGACGATCTCCGCTCTCACCGACGGAAATGCTGAGAACGAGCTTCCGTACCTTGATCTCTCTCGTGGGATTCGACAGCTTCTTCTCTGATGCCTGCTTTCATACAAATGAATAAGTGAGGGTACATTAATGTTTGTATACATGAAATTACAGAGAAGAAAACTACAAAGAGAGACCGTGGCGGGTAGATGACTGCGGCGCGCAAAATGAAAGAAGCAGTCAAGCAGTGGGGAAGAATATAAAAGAGGGGTGCTAGGGTTTTCTTACGTGCTTTGTTGATATATGAGATGCCATTTTTAGCCCTCGATTTGTTTTGTAATACTACTAGGGGTGCTAGGGTTTTCTGATGTGCTTTGTTGATATGTGAGATGCCATTTTTACCCCTCGATTTGTTTTGTAATAATACTAGTAGGAGGGACGTACCTTAGTTGGCTATGTAATAACGTGGACTGATTTTTAATTATTTTTGAAGACATCACTATTTAGTCAAACTTATTCAATAGAATATCTTAAAGTTACAACAAAAAATAAACAAATAAAAAAAAATTAGAAACAAACTCAATTTTAATTCAATTCAATTTTAAAAAAACTCATACACTAACAAACCACAAAGATATTGTTGTTTCTTCTTTCGTTTTCAATTTTCTTCAAGTACAAACCTTTAGAAGCCTTGCATATCACATTTTAA
>CAIGRQ010193736.1:0-14530 GCA_903798375.1 Fraxinus sp. D2006-0159
TTATTTGTTAGTAATTGCAACTTTTGAGAACCAAAATTTAAAGCATTATCTTCTAAAATTTTAGACAGAAGAATTGCCAAAAAGATGAACAACACAACTGAAGCAAACACAGACCTGGCTGAATTTTTATTCAAACACAGAGTTTCGAATTTTATGATGAGCTTAGAAAAATGTGTTTCTATCCTGGATACTTTGTCACATAATTCAAGTATCCCCTGGATTGAAATAGGATTGAAATAATTTAGTTCTAGAGCATCCAATATAGAAGTTCATGTCTGTTGAATGTTTTACATATAAAATGAGTAATATTCAAACTACCAGTAACACTAATACGGTTGGCTGGAAGAGTTTCCAGTTTATTCAAGCTCTAAAAAGAAACATATTTTCTTAAATAAGCCACATCTCTCATCAGCCCCTTTGTGAATTGGATTTGGAATTGGAAATAAGAAGAGAAATGGTATCACAGAGATTTTTTCTATAAATATAATAATATTTACTAATTCATATCACAAAGGCACTAAAATATGCATCATGTTACTTATAAAATAGATCACTACAACTAAAAGTTTCATCTATTAGCATTTCAATAGCTCATTCAAAATATACGAAAGAACCAAGATACTTCTCCACTCTCCTCTTAGCACCTAAAGAGATGAAAGTTTCCATAAAATTGCAAAATAATATGACTAAAGTGTGCAAACAAGAAACCCACACAGAAACACAAACAAAAATCGTTTTTGAAGCAGGAAATAAATAAATAAAAGAAAAACTGAAGACGAAAAGACAGACCGAGAAAGGACCCTTTTATGGAGAAACAGTGATGAAGGCGGATTGGCTATAGTAGTCTATTGTGATCCCAAAAATTGCAGCCACACTTTTTCTAGATTTTAACTTCTACACTGCAACAAAACAAAATTCCAATCCAACTTTCTTTTTCCTTCTTAATCATTTCAAATTGACATGGTGAGAATTTAGTCGATCACAATTTTGATTCACACTAAGAATGAAAAAATCAGCCAGAAAAAGCTTTAGGAATGACCATAAATGGAAAAGCCCCAATTCTCTTGCAAATAATTCAAGAAATCCTCAAATCCTAAAATAGCTTTAGGAATGACCATAAATGGAAAAGCCCCAATTCTCTGGCAAATAATTCAAGAAATCCTCAAATCCTCACCTTACATCAAATGTTGCAGGCTAAGTTAGAGGTGGCGGGTGACGGCGTGAGTTGATCGGCAACCAAGAAAGTTGATTTTTTTTTTCGATGGCCGGGAGTCTGGAGATAGAATTTGAATTTAATGTGTGTGATCTTGGGTGGGTGGGGAAGGGACCCACGCCAGAGAAGCAATAAGGAATTTTGGTAAATAAAGCTTTAGGTTTGTTCCACCACATACACTACATCATTTTTTGAAGCAAGGGAAGGAAAAATGGAAGACAGGCACAACATATGTTGACATGTTGCGGCATGAACAGTAGGCAATATACAAGCTCCTTTTAATATAAGTAGAAGTGATAACATAATAAAAATAAACGTGTGAAAAGGATGAAACTGCAGATAAGATGAAGCTGAAGAGCAATTAATTTTAGAAATTAATAATTAACTAAAAATGAGAGGTGAGGATAATTTAAAGACTTTACTTTGCGAAGAATGTCTAAGAGATCGCAAAGAAATTATTTTGATAAAGCTTAAGTAGAGCAAGAAAGTAACATTAAGAAACCTAGAATAGAAGAATACAGAGTGTAAAGAGTGTTGTGAACTAATAGAAAGTGTTTCCAGAGGTTAGAACGGCATTAATGATATTTCTCAATTATGGGCAAAGTTAATGATGCTATTGCTACGGGTCAAAATTTCCGTAATGAAGTGACAAGGCAGTGAACAGGAATTAATGACATTTACTCAATTTTCGGCGAAGTTAACGATGCTTTACTACATGCCAAAATTTCCATGATAAAGTCCAATCATCGCCAAAAAACAATTGCACCAAATTCTGGAGAGTCCGGCACATTGAGATGCACATATACCTTTGCTAGACATATCCACGAATCCCATAACTCGTGATGCTTCTTTCTTTTCATTTTTCGTACATTTTGAGTTATTGGGGGAGTGAATCGCTTTTGAATAGGGAAAGTAAAAAACCTTTTTGTTTTTGGTTAATACGCAAACTGAACAAGTTCGTCCTCCCAAAAAATGTGAATTATCTGTGCTATTGAATATGAGACCAAAAACAAATGAGTTATCCAGCAGGCCCTTTGTGTAACATTCCACATAGAAAAGCAAGGGCCCAAACACAGACTGTGCAGCATAACAGCACCTCCAAGTTAGGCCTTTCTGTTGCCCATATAGAATCCAAACCGTAACACATAAACACACCAAACAAAATTTCATCTCATCATGGGACTAAGGTCTTGCATTCAGAACCATAAACTTCACCCGGATCAATCATACTCAGTTATGCCCATCACAAAAAAATGGAGCTTTTCAAGCGACAAGCACGGAGAATAATAACAGACCCAAACACGAAAACATAATGATATATCATATATGCATGTGCACATGAGCACATGAGCACACACACATAGATAGGGAGCTCTTTCTTGTACCTGACAATCCGATAAGGGTTTCACAGTTCACATTTCGTTTTTTAAGGCCATGTGCTGCTTTGGTCATCTTCTGACATTCTGCTCTGTAATTCAATAAAGAATTATGATTATTTATCATATATTTCTGTCAGTAGCTTTAGACCAACTAAATGCAGAGCTTGCTCTATCCTTTTCAATTTCTCAAACTAGCAGTTGAGTAAAATTTACTAAAATGACATGTCAAACCAAATTGGAAACCATTTACGAGAAAAAGGTTTATACAACACTTGCCTGCATAATGCTCTCAATGACTTCACAAGGACTGTCAGAATTTTGTATGTTTTTATTGTGTTATTAATTATCTAACTTCCTCAAATATTTATCAAACAACTTTGTCCCAAACTAGAAAATTGTGGAAAAGCTATTCTAGGAACAGATAATTATGAGATTTGTTGAAAAAATAAGAAGGGCGAACTGCATCACAGAAGGAACATCAGTTTTTTTTTTTTTTTTGGTTCATCATATTGTAAGAGAAATATATGGTTTGTAGAGGGAGGTGCACCAACTTCAAAAGAGTCATTTAGCTTCTACTTTAGGTTCCTTTTGAGCCCCATTTCTTTAGAATAGACTTTGTAAAAAGAAATTTTTATGGAGAATATGTGGTTAAAATGTAGATAAAAGTTTTGAGTTTACAGGTAAAATTATTTTATTGGGAGACCATGTGGTTGAAAATAAGTTTGAGGAAAAATGGGTTTTAAAGAATGTGGCTCGAATAGGGATTAAACATTGAATAAAGTATTATAAAGGATTAAAGGATTAAAATAATTAATAAGATTCACAGGGTATTTTATTTGATAGCGACTCAACAGAAAGCACCGAACATTTTGTCCAGTGAGAAACTAGTTGGTTTGAATGATAGGTCAAAACACCCGTTCTCAAATTCCTCATTTCTTTATGTCTTCAAATCATATTATTTCAATTGCAATTTAACATCATAACATCCAATAACTTCATATTAACCAACCTGACTTGCTCCTATGGAGCCAACGTCGTAAAGTCAAAAAAAACTTCTTTTGACAAAATTCTACATGCATCTATGAGATCGTAAGAGCACTATGCTATGACCTAAGTCAGTTGCAGCGAGACTCAAGGCATTGTGAGATAATAAAGTAGTCAAATTCAAGGAGCAGCATAGGTATATCAGTGGCTTTTCCCACACATAAATGAGATTTGAAAATATGATTCCAGCCACTGAAAGATGCATGCACATATTTACTTGTCCTCCTGCAGTAGCTTTATATGATGCTCCGTTTATGCCTTGCTAACTGTTCATCCTGAAATGGAGCACATCAGGCTATTCAGAGGTAGCTTTTCCAGTTTTTCCATGAAATGCAATAGCTGAGTCTGGTCACAAGTCGCCAGATACATTAGCCCCTTACTTCCCTGAGAACATAAATGTGAAAAAATAATTCAATATAGATTCACTATGTTCCATAATTATCAAATCCGGCCTGGACATTGACCCAGGTCATTGGTTCGACTGGCATTTTATTATGAGATGTAAATCTAAATAAAAAATAATTTGATATAATGTAATGAATTAACAATAATTTATAGAAGTAAAGTCACATCATAATATCAAAATGTGTTACGTGAGATAGGTAAGTAATCAAAAGACAATATGGTCATATTTTCTTGCTTCTGTTTTTTGCAAATCAAATTAGAGGTGTATTATAAGTTTTTCCTCTTTCATATTCCCCTTATCGTGTCAAGGAATTTCATTCCTTACGAATTTAAATTTGACTCAAGACTATAAAAGATAAATAATGATCAATATAGTAGCCACCGCAGAATAAGACAATTTATTATTTATACATTATCCAATACATATTATAGGTAAGGCCATACACAACTAACAAGCAGCCTAATGGACAAGAGATTACAATGTAACCTGGAGGTTCCAGGTTGGAATTCAATTCATGAAATGCATAGGCAGTGAAACTCCACAGGGTTCTTCCCAGCTAGGATGTATTGACATCCTCCATGCACAGGTGAGTCGGTGTCCTACGTGTAACGTGTTGGACACCGACACAACACCAAAACGTCGCCAACATGTGTAGGTAATGTCCGTGGTGTATCCAAATTATTTTTTATTTTGTATAGTTGGACACATTGCCAACATGATGAGAAATATATCCGCCACAGGTGACATGTCCAAAAAATATAAAAAAAAATCCCAGAAATTAGTATCCCCCTTTCCTCCGCACAAAACTATCATTCAATTAGGGTTTACTCATCCTGTAGGTTATAGCCCAACAAAATAATTCACGGCGAAAAAGCCATACTGACATCAAAAATAAGTGGGAAGCTAAAACGCCGATATAGAATGCAAATGCTCTGATTATTACCGTTTTGCGTAGGCCAGCAACGCCAGGACATCGACAAAAAGCTTATACGTGGCACGCTTCATCACCTGCCCATCCGCCATGCTTGATAACTCAAGTATAGGCAAACAACAATTCAAATAATGAATTCTCAATTCGGAACTGAATTAATAGATAAGAATAGTAAAATTATCCCCTTCATAATGAATTCAAATGGATGATCGGCGTGTAATGGCTTAATGAAGTTATCTTGAGAAAGGACCGGTGAATTGTGAAAATGGAACAATATGTTCTATTTTTTCGATTTTGTCCGGTCCTATTTTCCCCATGGAACAATATGTTATATAGGTAGAAAAAAATTTATGCTTCCAAAATAAGTTTTAAATGTGAATCATAAGCTACAATTGAGAATCGAATTAGAACTACTGAGAGTCCAATCGATTTAATTAGTACCGAACCAAAGCAATTGGTTCAATCCAATCCCGTTTCAAGTGATTTTGAATAAAAATGTTCTACTTTAAATGATACAGACCTGAATTGATATGTAAAAAGAAATTATTATTAATTCACAAAGTTTTTGCATTTATATGTACATTACGGGAAATTGGAGATCTTTTAACCATTTAAAAGAATTGAAGTTGATAAGACGATATCGATAAGATTTGATATACAATGTTGTCAAAACTCGTAAAATTTAATAATAGGAATAGTGAATATGTAACTTGTCTAGTGGAGAATTAGTCATGCAAGAGTTGGGAATTCGTGGTAAGAAACTTTTCATTTGTCAAGTCGAAATAAAGGGAAAGTTCAAGATTTTAGAACTTCCGCATCTACACCTTTTCCCTCGCACGTATTAGTTAAGATTGCTCAACTAAACCTAGCTGCTTGGCGTTCTTTTCTTTGTTCCTTGTGGGACACAATTCACTAATTCTTGTACCCTTGTAGAAAATCAAGAGAACGTTAAAATTGATGCATCTCTTTCATCGCAGAAGACCCTATGAGATTTTACGAGTGATTAAGCACAAAACATTGCACGAAAGATCAGGGGAAGGAGACTGTAAAGCAAAACAGAAATAAAACGAAATATTCCATAAAACAAGCACAAAAGATCAAGGGGAGGAGATTGTAAAGCAAAACAGCGACAAAATGAAATATTCAACGGAGGAAGGGTCTTCTACGTCTAGCAGTCCATAAGATTAAAAAGGCGAGATTCATCCAAGTCTAAAAACCTCCTATGTAACAAAGGACCATTTTAAATATTCTTGTGTCTGAGAAAAACTTCCCCTGTTGTGGCTTTCGAGTCTCCAAGTCATAAACTAAACCCTTCTGAAATCTTGAGTAGTGCACTAAAAATTGTTGAAGTACAACAGAAAGGAGATCACGGGCATACTTTTGACTTGGCTTATTCTTTTGGATCAGTTTCAGCACTCTTAGCTTCATGAAATTCAACTTCTGAAGCAGAAGATGCTGAAGTTAGATGTTCAGGTACGGGAAGGGGAATCTCCTTCATATTTTCCTGCAAAGCCTTGAATAAAGCATATCCCATTTAGGATTTATATATAAATATCTCGTGTACATAAACTATTGAGACGTTTATATAAGATGAGGCAACATCCAACCTGCAAAAGTTCAGTCATCCTTCCAGTTCCATAATTGTACAGAGGTGTCGAGACAGATGCAGTTTGTGAGGGCACAGTTGAGAAGGATCCATTGACACCATAATCTTCAGGTGAAGGTTCCCATGCATCCTCACCATTTTTTTTGTGAACCTCTGATGATCTTGAAGAGCCTGCCATTTGTAGCTCCGTAGATTCCACGCCTTTTTCTCCTTTTTCAACCTCAGGCGTGCCTTCTTCTGATGAAGCATTTTCATTCTGCACACTATCTCGTGCACCTTGGTGCCCAAATTGGGGTTGTATGGCAATTGGAATCTGGCCAGCAGGTATAGATTGAACAGGTGGTAACATAGCTAATGGTTCGACTGTCTCCACATCTTTGTCTTCCAAAAACAACATAGAAGCAGCTTGGGATGCACCAGAAGACATTTGGCTGGAAGTTGGCAGCCCACCCGATGGATTGACAGGTTGCAATACAACAGGAACCACAGTGCCCCTCACACCCACTGGAGGAACAGAAGAAACAACCTTTGGAGTTGCGTATTTGCGTTTTGCGCCTACTGTACCAGCTGTTTGAATTGCAAGTTTCTGGGCACGCGACCAAGTTTGGTTTGGAGCTGAGAAGTGTATATCATTTCTTCTGATCATTTCAACGTGTGGGGCTATGTCATTCTCAGCTGTAACGGGAACGTAATGTCCTGGCTTGAAAACAACACCTCTCAAAGTCGTATTGGAGTTGCCAATTCTAACAGTGAGCATATACCCAGCATCAAAGGTGGCCTCAACAACACCAGTCACTGCCTGGCCCACCATATTGTCATTTCCATCTACTCTATCCACTTTATGGGGACGGTGGTTTCCTTGCGCTCCTACAAAACCAGGAGGTCCACGTGCAGTTTTAACACGTTTTAGGTTTGGATCTTTCCGAGGTCGGCCACGTCCCCGCTTCGCTGCTGGGACTGAAGGAGTACTAGAGTCGTCCCCTAGGAAAACTTGATTCATTTTCAAAAATTACTGCTAGCTGACAACGCCTGTTTAGATCTTTTGCTCTGCAAACAAATAAATCAACAAATTAAGGATTTTACCTCATCTTCACCTTCCTGGATGATGATGGTAAATTCGACATGAATTCACCTATTTTCATTTATTCAGATAAAACAAACAAATTTAACTCCAAAAGCAAAGGAAGCATCTAAGTTCATATTTAAAGATTCAACATTAGTTAATGCGGATCCCGAGGATGAGACTACAGATGTTAGTTATGAAACATATATACAACAAAAAATTAAAGATCTAGACCATAACAAAAAAAATGGCAGACATATATGCTAGGGATATATATATATCCTTTCTGGGTAAAAAAATTAGCCAAGGAAGGAGCAATGTTGAACCATATACAAAAAATGGCTATTAACAGCAGTGTGGTAAATGGAGGATATTAGCTTGAATTATAGCAAATATAATGTTGAACACAAGGTTATCAAAGTGATGATGCCTTCATCATAGCTCAAACCATCCATATAGAGCATATAAATATAAAAATAGGAACAATGACCATTCACTCAATCTTTATCTGCCAAGCCGTTGTACGTCTTTAATATCATTTATTACAACAATGATCTGGTTGAGATTTACACAATCTCAAAACAGATAACAAAAATGTTAGAAAGCATCACAGATTACTCGTCACCCACAGAATTACATGATTTATGACAAATATGCCAGTTACATTATAACTTGTATTACCTGCCAGGTTTCATACAGTCTCAAACAGATATTAAACATGATAGGAGAAGTGCCAGCATACCACAAATTACATGGTCTGTGACCAAGATGATAAACTCCATGGTAAACTTTGATGAGCAACGTGGCTGTGACATTATCGTTTCAATGAAGAAGAACGCGACTGGCGAAGTATCAATGCCAGCTCATAAGGAAAGAATAACAAAACAGGTGAAAATTTTGGGTTCAAGAAATTGAAAATTAAGTAAGAGAGTAGTGCAACAACCTAAAGAAGCAAAATTTGGTAAATGCTGAAACTCTCTTGTCAAGGGTATGGGGCATACTGCCAATAGTGTGTCCCACCTTCTGTGAGACTGCTGAGAGATACCGAAATTCAGCTTCTATAGAAGCTTCCTTAAGAAACTTGGCATGTACAACCCATGGTTAATTTTAGTTCATGGGAAATTACAAAATGTAACAGTATTGCAGATTTCACCTAATGTACCCATTAGCACATAGTGATAAAGGTGGCTAAGACTTCCAATTTGAAATAACATGAGCATTAAATAGGAGCTATTTTAATTTATCTTCTATTCGTTTACAAGTAAGAATGCAGGTTCAAACTGGCATCAAATGACTGGTGCAAGAAACTGACTGAATCGTACATATAAAACAAAAAAACTTGTGTTCTTCATTCTTCATACAATTAGCAATCCCTATCTTTCTTCTTCTTAGACAAGTAGGCTGAGGCTCAAATACTTCAAATCGCAGCACATCAACAGTTCTAAAAAACACCTAAATTTCACTCAACAAGCAACAAAAATCTTAAGAACGCCCAAGTTTCAATCAACAGGCACCAAATAATAAAAAGACCTAATTTTCAATCGATATGCAACAAAATATACTAATGCCAAAAGTTCAATCATGATGCAACAAAAAAAAAGGAAATAAAACTGCCTTAATTTCAATTAACACGCAACAAAAGAATAAAAACGTCTAAATTTCAAAAAAAAAAAAAAGGATTATTACACCAAAAACCACACCAACGAATAATAGTAAATAAAGCCTTAAAAATACTTCACAGAAACGAAGTTCGAACCTTTTACAATATCATAGCAATCTTTTTAGCCGAAACAGTGATAATATGACCAAAATTACAAAAAACACGTAGTAAAGAGATGAAATTGCAGGTATGATGAATATGAAGAGCAATAAATTAAAGCAAAATTAAGAAAATAATAACTAAATAAAAATAAGAATTTGATGATAAATGACGACTTTACCTTCGAAGAATTACTGAGCGATTGCGGGAGTAATTATTATTTACGATAAAGATTAAGTACAGTGAGGGGGTAATTAAGAACCCTAGAATGGTTACAGGATAAAGTGTTGGGAAAGGGTGAATTAATTGAAAGAGGTTTTGGGAAGTTAGAAGAATATTAATTTTATTTTCTTATAGTAATTACTAATTACTAGCGAAGTTAACTATGCGCCGAAATTCAAGGAATTAAAAATTAAGAAAATTTGCAATATTGTGCTTGGTATTCAACTTGTTCCTTGGACAGGTTCGAGCTACAACTTTGTCGTGTTAGTAATATTTTAATAATTAATAAGTCTTCGAAAAAAATTAAAAAATAAAATAAAATCGTATTGTATGCGTTTGTGGTTTCGAATTGAAGAAATCATATGGTTATATTAATATTAATCGCTTATTTGGCAAACTTTTTATTAAATTAAAGATTGTGAATACTCTGAAATGAGCGTGTAAAAATTTTAAACCTTACTAGGTATGAAAACAAAATTGAATTTATATGCGTTATAAGTAATTATAAACTTTGCTAAACAAGGACAAGCACGACACTTGAACTACCTCTTTGGAGATTGAATGGGCCAACAAAATTAATTTAGTAAAAACTAGAAAAAGGAGAAAGAATTAATCCACCAGAAATATATGTGCATGCAATAGGATCGTCCACTTAAATCAAGATACCTTAAACGTCGTTTAAATCGCGACACCTCTACCTGAGGTAGTAACTAGTAAGAGAAAAACAACGCAGGTTGTGGGAGCCGAAAAATCGCGATTTGATTGGCTTGAAATTCGAGTGTCTTGATTTAAATGGATAATTCTACTCATAGTTGTCAAACTCGACCCGAACAATGCAGCGAGTTATTGCATAAAAACTTATATAAAAAATATAAAGTATAAATTTTTTTGGAGACAAAATTAAAATTTTTAATTTATTTTTCACTAACTATTTATGTTTATAAAATAAAGTAAAATGTTGGACCAAATTTTTTTAAAAGAATATTTTTATAAAAACTATAAATGATTCATTGGTTAGATATAAGTTATTACACACAAGAATACTAAATTACTTTGTGTTCAAGTAATAAGGAACCTTTTATTTTTCTTAGAGGTCCAATGTTCAATTCCCTTAGATCCAAAAATTTTGTAAAAGGATTTCAAAACCCAATCAAACCGGTCAATCTGACTGGGTAAATTACCGATTATCTCGGTTGAAACCCGATTTTGACAGAGTCAAATGCATTTCTATCAATTTTAATCTACCCGGCCCAATCAAGGTCCGAGCCTCCGATTTTTCGGCCCAACCAGCCGGCTGGGCCGATTTTTATAACTATGATTCTACCTCGTGTACATATTGGATCGTACTATCGAATTGAAAATCGAAGAAATTCTTATTTATAAGGTGACAAGACAACTAGTTTGAGTGGGATCTGACGGTTATCCGAACATCTTCTTTAAAACCCTTGATCCTGATCATTTTAGATAAAATTTTGATGGCAATCAATTATGGATTTCCCAGAGGGATGCACTAAAAGAATTCAAGATTATGCTCATTGCTCTTGTTCCAAAATCCCTGGGAGCATTCTTGCTCGCAAGTTGAAAAATTTCAGGTTTCTTTATAAGCTTTGGCTACAAGCTCTCTCAAAAATCTTAGGAACAATACGCAAACCAAGATGGCCTCTAATAATATATGTTTGTCCAAGAAAGCGGTTACCACACCTTATCCCCACGTCTGCACCCTAGGTAGCCATTTTCGTCATTGCACTCGTCGAGGATTTTTGGGAAGCAGATTTCAGATATCTTTGCTCTACTTAATTATTAATTTTATTTGAATTTTTAAATCTGTTTTAAATCTGAAAACATAAATTTTTTATTAAAATAAAACAATTGAGGGTGTGGTTTGGAAATTCAAGGCCCGAAGATTTGTTCCCCGTTCATGAATGATAAACAAGATGAGACGTGTGAGATACGTTGTGGGCACAAAATTTTACCATTTGTAACCATCTCACTCCACTCCATTGTGACTCCAATCCGTCTTGGTTAGCTGAACTAAGCCCATGTTTGACAACCATTAAATAAAAAAATAATATATGTTTTGAATAGTGATATTCAAGAATTTTGAATTTATATGTAAAATATTTTATTGTGTGAATGTGTTGTTAAAAATAAGTACGGAAAAAAAGTTTTCAAATAATGATTGTCAAACGGGACTAAGTGTTTACTTAGCAATGCTTATAAATTGTGAGTTCTACGAAATGTGTGAGAAATAAGTGAATTGCAAGACTAAGTTGTAGTTTCTACTAGTTTACTATTTTACTACCAAACATACATTTAAGCCCATGTTTGATGCCTATTAAAAATAGTTTTTTTTTGTGGGGGTGGGGGGAATGAGTTTTGAAATAGTAATTTTTTAAAGAATGTATGATTAGAAAGTATGGAAAATTATGAATTTATGTAAAAAAAAATATTTTATTGTAAGAATGTGTGGTTGAAAATGAGTTTAATAAAAAATCTTATCCTCTTATCCCCAAGCAATCTCACTATATTTATGAAGTTTGCATCCCTCACCAACCAGAAAGATGCCTCATCTCTTAATTTCAACCTTATGTAGTTACCTCATTTTTTGGGGGTACCCAAACATCTTCAAGGCACTATTCAATAGAAATCTATTAAACCCAATCGAATTCACGTAGTCAAGATATGCTACTTTACAATGGTCGTACACAAAATTGTGCATCTTGGAGAATAATATACCACCATGGTGTAGTTTTATGGGGAAATAATTAGAATTTTCTAGTGTAAAACAAATTCTGTCAAAATGATCACTAGGCACAAACCCCAGTCTTACAGGACGTGAATGCATAATGTGAACTCATATCTATTGCCCGTTTTATGGTACACCCAAATCTATAAAACAGAAAAAAAAAAAAAACATGCAATATTGCAGTAGAAGAAACCACATCATGGCTCAGTGCGTAACAATGAGCCCCGATCATTTTCAGAAATTTGAAAAAGGAAAAAAGAAATACTCACTGTAGACAGGAGCATGAAGAGAGCCTCATATGTGACAAGAAAAATCTTCAACATTATCAGCAGATTCATGGCTTTCTTCACCAGGCATTGTAAATGATGACTGTTTCTCTTTCTCTCTGTGTAACGTGAATATGTGAGTGAGAAAGAATTGGTTATTTTTCAATTTTTAAATGAAATGAGGAATGGTGATTGAACGAAATTGCACCTCCTTAAAAGGGTTAATATACCTGATTTTTTTAATAATTCAGGTCAATTAACGGCGTTTTGGACAGTTTCCGTCCAAAGGGACCCCAACTGCATATTATGAAAGGTCATGGACCTCCTGACATAAAATGAAGGATATGGTAAAGTCTACAAAAAATGGAAAGGTTAGGGACCGTTGCTGCAATTTTTCCTATAAAATATGGAAAGTTATGAATTTATGTGAAAAATATTTTATTGTGGGAATGTGTGGTTGAAGATGATTTTTTTAAAAAAACTGAAGAGTTGTAGACATGTAGGTGCTAAGAATTTTTTAATAAGAAAATGTATTTTGAAATATTGATTTTTAGAGAATGCGTGATTAAAAAAAGAAAAGAAAAATTCTGAATTTACATATAAAATCATTTTTTGAAAAAATATATAATTGGAAGTAAGTTTTGAAAAAAATGAGAGTCAAACATGGGCTAAATACAAAAAGATGGATGGACTTTCATTTCAGGTAATAGAGATCTTATGCAGCGGGTTCAGGCCGGTCTACTGCTTGCACATACAGGAGTAGAGATGTTCAATTGCTAATATCGACCAATAAAGAACGTTTGACTCAAATGTATAGAGCAAATTAGCTTACGAGTTACGCCCAATTGTTGTTGCTAACTACTCTACTTAAGGCATCCCACCGTTCACTCCACTAGCCCTCCCGCAGTCGATAGCCCTTGCCTTTTTTTTCTTTTTGTTCTTTCAAACCTTTTAATATTAAGATTTTATTTAATTGAAAATGAGTTAATTTCACCAACTTATTTAGAGGATGTTTGATGTGAATTAAAATCAGATTTTTAGTTGATTGTAATATAAATTTTTGAAATGTATGGTAGAAAAGATGTGAGATCCAAAAAAGATGTGATTGATATTGATTATTTGACTTTAATTTATATTAAAATCAAATTTTAATCTGGTCCAAATAGACCTTTAATTGGGCATTGCAATTTCTTTCTTGGAGGTTTGAAGTAATTTCATTAATTGTCGCTCGTTTAAAAGGGTTGACCATACATCCAAATAACAATGTTCTAATCAAAACTAACATCGACACGTAGAATTTTATATTAATTTTTTTAATCAAATTATTATTTATAAAATCATTATAAACTTGAGTAAAAATTGAGTAAGAAGAATACTTTAATTGTCAATCATTATTATTTTAACAAACTTCAGCCCGAGAGATCAACTCTTGCATGAATGAACATTACTAAAAAAAGCTTAAAATTATTGAAGATCAAGTTTTATAAACAATAATAGGTTAGGTACCAATCTACAATTTCACTGAAATGCTTCAAGTTCCAGATCTACAGAAAGTGTAACAAACGTGATATGAATCTTAGAAAATTTTCATTCAAGCTCAGGTTTTCAAGTATAGCATGCTTACGAAAAATACCTCGTAGACAGGGGCGGACGCAGAACGTAAAAGTTAGGGGACACAATCGAACTTGCAAAGAAATTAGAGAAATTTTACACTAAAAAATTTACGTCCAAAAAAGTCATACCCTATGTAATTTTGCATTCGAAAATTTACATGGGATATGACTTTTTCAGATGTAAAATTTCAAAAAAATTTGATGTCATATTGCATAAAATGAGAAAATTACACTGAGAAATTTGTATTGCAAAAAATAATAAATGTTAATGAAATAATTGAT
>CAIGRQ010193801.1:0-11440 GCA_903798375.1 Fraxinus sp. D2006-0159
CATGTGTCAATTATGTAAAAGATTATGTAAAATTTTATGTACAACAAGCTTTTTCCTACAAATAATAACACTTAAGTGTCATTGTAAAGGTAATCATTAATTGGTACTTCTCACTTTTGAAATAAAAATCTCTATATGCTTAATCTATTTTTTCGTGTCTTTATCATGCATGTTTCCCACCTTTGCTTAAAGAATCCTCGCTTTGTGCTTCTACCCCACGATTAAATGTACAAGTAATATATGTGTGAGATGACAGTGATGGATACCAGTTGACGAGTTAGGTCCAATTAGATTCGAATGTCAACAAAAAATACACTCTTATCTTTTTAATATTTCGTTTATTATGGCCGTCGTACTCATTGAATGATTCATCCACAAATGCCATCAAATTTTTATCAATCTGACTGTTTTTTTAGACGGACTCCATCAGTACTCTCAAAGGCTGAGAAGGTTAACGCCATTTTTTCTCAATATCTTATTCTCCTTCTTCTTCTCCTTCTTTTTTTTTTTTTAATGACAGCAAAAGTCAAAAGGGTAATATTGACAATACATATCGAAGCATCTGGATGTGTCCGCAACCAACCTATAAAGAGGAATAGAGAGAGAAAGAAGTGGACATTTATATAGGGTCCCAGAAGTAGTTAGAGATTTGAGACTTTGTTATGTCATTTTCAATTTATAGTTATGGGCTGGAACTGCATGTGGGACTGTGATTTCAGTAAAATAGCAACTCTTGGCGGCTCCTTATTCTCGACCTTTAAAGGCCCATACGACTTCTGCCCCTAGTCTCGCAGCCCATCTACCTTGCTTTTATATACGCTCCGTGAGATGATTTTTGTCAAAAAATCTTATGAATAAGAGCATGCTACTGTAACAGGTTGGGGACCTTGGACCTCCAATAGGGGCACCACTTGGCGACCCTAGTTTTGGGTTGGTCCCCAACACTGTCACAATAGCTTTTTTTTTATGAATAATATTGTATTCACATTTAGTACTGTATATAGACTAACAGAGTAAGTCCCTATTTAAATCATATTATAATTTTCATTTTCATTCTTCTACTCATTTTTAATTACGCATTCTTCAATAAAATAATATTTTCAATCACATCATAGCTTTTCCTTCTTTTTCAACCACATATTCATCATCACATCACACAAAAATATACATTCTTTCCATTTTAATGTGCATCAAATGTGGCTAAATCGATAAAACCAATATGATGGTGACAATGTTCATTTTTTGAGAAGGGCTTCAGTTACGGCCATTAGGGGGGCCGTAAATTTACAGCCCCCTCTAATTACTGTACAAACAACTTTTTTCTTATTTTTTACACGTTCATGATGACAAGTCATGAGAATAAACGCTTTCTTATTTTACTCGTAACAATAAAATATTTTGTCACATATCTATAGTATATGGACTCAATTCGAAGAATGTACCAAATTTTCTAAAAATAATTTGCTTTGCCTCGTGCAAGTGTATCTGCGAGAGTCTACTTGTGTGGATTTAGTGACTCGTCTTCTTTCACACATTTAAGAACCAATCAACTAGATTGAACGAGGTTGGCTAGTATTCACGTGGCTAATTGGATCTACATATACTCGTCAATGTTCGTAAATTATTATGTAATATGTTCGATATTACATGATATGATGATTATCTCGTTTTACAGATTTACTCTGTCAATATTTCTATGTACTATCTTTTTACCGTCTCCAGAGTAAATGTTATGTGGATGAAAAATCAACTAACGAGATCTAAACATTAATAAGTTCTGTTATAAAATCAAATATTTTATTGCTATCCTCTTTCTAATAGCTCAATTAAATGCTAAACTTTATGAATATTCATGTATAATTTAAAAATATAGTCTCGTGAATGATGGAATTATTCTGAACTATATCCAATACACAACAAACTGCGGATTTAAGAATTGATCCACGCACATTCAATTCAAAAAGAACAAAACTCCCGATTTATTTCATTCCCCCAACCACATAATTTCATTTCATTTTAACCCCTCACACGCACATAATGATACAAAAAGTGTCCCATCACATTGCACGACATCGTTTTGGTTCACCCTCTCCCTCTATCTCTACAACCAACCACAATAGGATCTACGCTCTACAATCCGCCATTGAAATATTGCAGAAAAAACCTGAGTTTTGAGAATCAGGATCGGCCCTGCGCTGGCCCAGCCCGGCCCTGCCGACCGAGTGGGAGTTTGAGCGGGCAATGTGACTCGGGCCATCATCGATGGGAAAAGAACGATGAGCAAAGCTGGAGAACGAGAAGAAGACGAAGACTGTTTTCACGATTCCCTTGACCGGCTGCTTTCGTCATCCAACACCTCCTGCTCCTGCTCCCCCTCCAATTCGGATTCTGAAGAGGAACCCAACCCGAATTTCAGCTTCGGTGCATCGCCAGACAGCAATGCCGTCAGACCTGAACCGGTCCCCAGGTTTCCCAGGGGGGTGTTCCACAACTATGACCTTTGGATCTCCCAACCCTCCTCCGTTGAGGAACGTCGACTCCGCCTCCTGCACCGGATGGGCCTTACCAATGACCCCTCCCTCCTCCGCCACCGCCCTTCCCTCGCGCCCTCCGCCCGACCAGAATTCTTTAACCGATCCATCTCTTCTGATCTCTTGATAAACCCTGGTGAGACCTTTTCTTACGTCGAGAATAATAAAAACAATTCCAAGACTCCTAGAGATAGTGATATCGTTAATAATACTGATTATGATAATGATAATAGTAGAGTATCTGGGATTGTCCGATCAAAATCGGAGGGGGAGTGTAACTCGAGTTCTGAAATTCATCTGATTAATTCAACTTCTACTGCCTCACCAGTCAATGAGGGTACTGGTGGGATTCGTTTATCTGTAAATAATGATCATCAGAGCCATAGACAAAGCTGCCATGACAATGTCAAGAAATCAAGAAGCCACAATAGTTTGCCCGTGAGCAGTGTGGTTTCCCCAAATAAGCCGCCGAAAGGGAAGATTAGAACGGATTCCATGCGTAATGGGAGCTTTAGTGAATCTTTACCAGTTTTGGGGAATGAGGAGTTGGACAAGGAGAGTACTGGGGCAGACAATGTTAGTGCCGTGTGTATGATAAAGAATCTGGATAATGGGAAGGAGTTTGTGGTGAATGAGGTGAGGGAGGATGGGATGTGGAAAAAGATTAAGGAAGTGGATACAGGGAGACAGTTGACCATGGAAGAGTTCTCTGAGATGTGTGTCGGGACATCTCCCATCGTGCAAGAGTTACTGAGGAGGCAGAATGTGGAGGATGGGAACAAGGATGATCTGTCTGCAAATGCGAATGGGGGCTTTGGGGGTGGATCTATGTTGAAGAAGAGAGGTAGTTGGTTGAAGAGCATAAAAAATGTAGCGAGTTCTGTCACAGGGCATAAGGAGAGACGTAGTAGTGACGAGAGGGATACATCATCCGAGAAAGGTGGGAGGAGATCGAGCTCCGCTACAGATGATAGCCAGGATATTTCTTTTCATGGGCCTGAAAGAATTCGGGTTCGACAATATGGGAAGTCTGTCAAAGAACTTACGGCAGTATACAAGAGCCAGGAGATACAGGCACACAATGGGTCAATTTGGACTATAAAGTTTAGTTTGGATGGCAAGTATCTTGCTAGTGCTGGTGAGGACTGCGCGATCTACGTGTGGCAGGTTTCCGAAACAGAGGGGAAGGGTGATTTGTTGTTGGATAAACTGGAAGACTGGAATTTTAATCTTCTGTTTCAGGCTAATGGATCACCAGAGCCTTCGTCAATGTCACCAAAATTAGACAACCATTCAGAGAAGAGGAGAAGAGGGAGATCGTCTATGAGCAGAAAATCGGTGAGCTTTGAACAGAATTTGGTTCCAGAGACGATTTTTGCCCTTTCGGAGAAACCTATCTGTTCATTTCAGGGACATCTGGATGATGTGTTGAATCTATCGTGGTCCAAGTCACAGGTTAGTTTTCAAATTCCTCGAGATGTTTTATTCTGCCCTTCCATCAATTTGAGAAACAAGTTGGAGTTTTCCTTATTTTTTATTTACGGTTGAAAACTGAAATTGCTCGTGTCATTCAAATAACAAAACACAAAACACGCAAAGATTATTAGACTCTTAAAAAATCTGTTCATGCAATGTAGACAACGTCTTGCTATCTGTATAAGAAGGACGGCACATAGTCGAGCTTATCAATCTTCCATTATCCACAAGATTTATCTTACATTAGTTTTACTGATCAAGTAGTCATACCCAGGAGTACAGTTTATTTTTGGTATTCAAGTGAATAAGCAATGATTTTTTTTTTTTGATAACCGTGGATGCCCGGGCCAGCTTGCGCGCGCCTCGACTAATTCCACGGGACCCTGAAGTTTACAGCCGGGTACTCACCTCAGTGGCCCTGAGGGAATAAGCAATGATGTTTCCCGGCAAGGAAATAATAAGAAGTCAATAAGAGACTCTATCCGCCATGTTTAGTTAGAATTTCAAAATGGAGCAATAATAAATTGATCGCAGGGTTTGTGGGACTTGTTATGATATCTGATATTTTTTATTTTCTTGAAAGTTGAATCTACATTGAAACAATTTTTTGTTCATTTAATAAGTCTAAAGCAACCCATCACGTGTTTCGGTATCTTTGTAATTTTCTTTTAGTGGTTCCAAACAGTAGGCAATTTGTTGATTGAGAAGTTAAGTGATACATAAGGTTTTTATCATTATTGTGCTCGAAGAATTTCAAGCTAATTGAAGTCATGATATGGCTTATGAAAACAATGCTCCAAAAATAAAAGCTGTAAGCATTTTTTTGGATGTTGTGTCTTCCCTGGTTCATTCATGCATTGGTCAGTCAGAGAACTGCTTCAGAGCACCTACTCTGTAGATGACATGTTTATAAAATTTAAAAAGCATGTACTATATGTTATTCAGCAATTAAAATTCCTAAAGGTATGGGAGGTTGTAAGCCTTGTTTGAGATGCCTAGTGGCTTCCATCCTCATGAAATATTATAACGGACTTGATATGCGAGGTTAATTGTCAAGTATTCTCTGATACATTATAGATTGTGTGTGATGAAATTGAAATTCATAACTTATATGAGGTACACTTGTGGGGATCCCCATGTCTTCCTTCGGCCTCCTGCCCCTACTCGAAGAAAAAGCCAAAAAATGAACTTGATAAAAAATATTCATTCTGCTTGAGTTTAACAGGCTGGTGCAGAGATACCAAATGACCTGTGAATAACATGCAGGGTGCCTTGGGGAAAAGTATATAGCTTCTTGTTTAATATCATCGCATATCTGATCTAGATAGTTAATGTTCCTCATAATATAATGGTTTGGACTTCACTTGATATGTTATTCCATTGCAATACAAATTTCCAAGGTTTAATATACAGATGAATCATATTGAAGAAGCTAACTATAAATTTCTAATCCTGCCCGAAATCCATAGACGGGAAAAAAACAAAATGAGCAGGTCATGAGCGTGTTTGGCTAAGTTCAAAAAAAGTAAATGTTTGCATCTCCGAACAGGTTTAGATGACTTACTTTCTTTTTATTTTAAGTAAAAAAATTTTACTTTTTTGAAGTAATTATTACATTTTTGTCAGGATTAACTTTTTTCCAACTTTGATCAATAAAAGAATAACTTATATGAAAACTTACTTATTTACTTATAAGTAAACTTTTTATGCTTAGCCTGGCCTCTAAATCAGGCAGGTTATTCCCACGAGAACTTTTATTGAAGTTACACATGTGATGCAGTGACAAATATATGTCTTGAATGAGATAGTAAAACTCCTTTGACATGACTATAACAATTGCAGGAGTTTTCACTTAATACATATTTAAGTGTTCCCTTGTGAAGATAACAAGAGTGAAACTGAAGTGAGTGCTTAGCAAGTAGCTCAAGGTTTAGTATTTAAACTCCATTATTTGAAAAGGGAAAAGGGAATGAACCTGAAGTTGCAAGGTAGATTATGAAGTGCAGAAATATTTTCTTTTTCTGTTGTTTGGTTTAAGTTAGAACACCATGATACGAGTGTATGACTTGTTGAAGAGAAGGAAGATTGGTTTACGATTTCAATTTGCGTAAGGTATTTAGATGTATGTTGCCCAAAAAACGGTGATGAGTGGCAATTTTCCAAAAGAAAAGTAACCAGGGGCAATATTTGTTGGCTACTAAGAAAATTAGAGCTGATACTATTTTGTTGATTAACCTGTTGGCTGGAAGTTTGCTATGTGCTAATAGTTTGATATGAAGAAATGTCTGATAAGTAGGTGTACAAGTTATTTCCCTTTTCTGAACGTTATTCCCCGGTCTCTTTTCGTGTTATTGAGTGATGGGGATGTGACATGTGCTTCTATAGGTCAAACAAATAACTTGTTTTCTTATGTGTGAATTATAGTGAGTTTAATAACAAACGAGTTTTTTGTGTTCTCAAGAAAAATGATGGTTTGGCTTGTCTTTCCTTATTCATTCACAATAAAAGAGAAGCCATTAGTTGATGTGCAAGATTGCTTATAACTGTAACATTTTAGGCCTCATGATTCTGTGGAGTTCACCCCTTTCTTGTCTAGGAACATTTTAGATATTCCAGATTTGTTGTTCTCAATGTTAAGTAGTGGTAGAGTCTTCTCTTGCTTGTTAACATTCTTACTGATCTCCATTTTTTAAATAGCACATTCTTCCATAAGAAATCACTTTTCACCTCTTCATTTATGTTTCCCTTCACCTAATTGATTGCATGCATTTAAGTTGAGCACTTGCAAAGGTTTAGTCAAGACATCTCACTTATGGCTTTCTTTTCTCTCCAGCAATTGCTCTCTTCTTCAATGGATAAAACAGTGCGGCTGTGGGACTTGTCAAGCAAGTCCTGTTTAAAGATTTTTTCGCACAGTGACTATGGTAATTATCTGCATTCTATATTACTTTTTCGATTTTTTTTTTGTTTTTAAATTTAGAAAAGTTATTTCCTTAAATTCTTATTTCATTTTTGTTCTTTTTTGGGAGGGGTGGGGGTGTTGGTGGGTTAGCAGACTGATCTAAAGGTATTGTTGAGATATTACCTTACTGGACAAGTTTTTTTAATCTCAATAGTCTTTATGCTATAAAGTTTACGGTTCTTGCCAAAACTTTAATCTATTGAAAAGCGAAGAGGGGTGGGAGGATGGATTCTCTCTTCTTGGATTTGTCCTTTTAAGCCACGCATATAAGCAGCTGGATATGTACCAATGATATGCCAATTTTTGTGCTTGTGAAGCTGTATGGGAAGTCTGGTACCTGTTGGAAGCAAAGGGCACTTGGGACTTTTCAGCTACTATTCTTGTTGGGGTTTTCCTTTGGTGACAGTAAGGGATGAGGGAAAGGAGTTTTGGAGGATTGAGAAGAGTTGTTGGAAGGAGACCAGAGAAGATAACAAGAGTTGCTATTTTTCCAATGGGATCATATAAAAAGATTGTTTTGGGGGAGACACAACTTATCTAAAGGATATAAGATCTTGATATATCTACAGGAACGTGGTTAAACAAAGAAAAACAAGCTGGAGACAAACCTAAATATGAAAAGTTGGTTTAAAAGGTTGACTTAAACGATCAGATTCTGTTTCTTGAGATGGTCTTAGTTGTGCACTTCAGGATTGAAACAGTTCAGTAACTGATAGGGTTATTATTGAGATTTTCATGCTTATGAATTGTTCAATAGTGATTTGCATAACGTCATAGCATCTGTATTTCTTGTGTAATATTATGCTTATGGTACTTTTCCTTCCCAATATGCCTGAATTTTTTTAATCCCTGTATGCCTGAATTCTCTTTCTTTCCTGTATGCCTGAACTCTACATAGTTATATAACTTTTGACACATTGCTACTTCTAGTTGAATGAATATGGTTAAATCATAATTCATCAATTGACTGATTACAATGTCTTCTGGATTTCCCTTGATACAGTAACCTGCATCCAGTTTAATCCTGTTGATGATAGATACTTCATCAGTGGATCTCTGGATGGCAAGGTGCGTATATGGAGCATTCCTGATCACCAGGTTGTTGATTGGAGTGATCTGCATGAAATGGTCACTGCAGCTTGCTATAGACCAGATGGCCAGGTTTGGTACCGTAATTATTGTAACTACTACTTGATTTATGTTCTCAGTAAGTTAGAGCATGAATGCTTACCTTATGGACATGCTCCTGTTGTTAAAGATATTGTTGTTGATGTTGAAGGGTGCACTAGTTGGCTCATACAAGGGGAGTTGCCGCTTATACGACACAACAGGTTTGAGATTATAACTTCATGTTAATTAAATGAAACATTCTGTTCAAGGGTGCACCTTTTATTTATGTGCTTTCCTGTTTCCAGAAAATAAATTACAGCAAAAATGTCAGATCAATCTGGAGAATAAGAAGAAGAAATCTCATCATAAGAAAATTACCGGTTTCCAGGTAATTAATTCAATGGATATTCGCACTGTATGCACTTTTATTTTCTTTAGACCAGCTTCTTTAGCCGCACATGGCCTTTTCTTATTTTTGAGAAATGAAGTGCACGTCCATCTAGTCTTATGATTAGTGATATTTTTCTTGGAACAGTTTTCACCAGGAAGTTCATCAGAAGTTCTCATTACATCTGCAGATTCACGAATTCGAGTTGTGGATGATGTTGATCTTGTTCACAAGTTCAAAGGTATGCAACTTCACTGCATTACAATTCTGCAAGTACTTGAAAGTGGGAGTTGTAGTCGTTGGTAATTTGTGGAAGTTCGTGACAGTTGTAACTTCTGAACGCATTTGGTTTTGCAATGTGATCGTTCTTACTTTTCAAATTTGTTAGTGTGGTCATTGCAGTTTATTTCTGGCTAACTCATAAGAATTACTGTTTAGTTTTCACATTTGGGATCAAGATACATAGATCATTGGTGCGTCCTATCAGTGAATGCGGTTTGTTTTGCTGAGTCGAATATATTCTATTTTAAATCCAGCAACTTCACCCAAGAAGTAAGCCGAGTACACCAGTGATCATTGAATCTTTTAAAAATTCTCATATTTTTTATCCAGCCCCAGTATCTGAATAGATTCCCCTTGTCAGATCGTCATTTGCATCTAGGTTTGCATTGTCCTATATTATTTGCCCTTACAGAATGTGAACCTTATTTAGCTTTGATCTAAATCACTTTGTTACTCCAGGACTTCTTTTGGAGGCCTTATTTCGAGTTCAGATACTTGGCGAGAGCTTGTTAGTGTTAGCTATTACAACTACATACAATAATTAAAACCTGAAAATGTCATCTTTTTGAGGGAGTAAAGCATTTCTTTTTTAATTATTTGTTTTGCTGTTTTCAAGAGAGTTCAATTTTACCTATTCTGGTAGTAACTAGCAACTGTTTGAAGCCATTGTTGGGGGCTATCCCTATGCCAAATTGTGTATCATTTGAAGATTTTCAAATCTTGTAGCCAACAACAGATCTTCTGCTGAATCATTGACAGGGTTTCATAACACAAACAGCCAAATCTCAGCCTCCATTACGGCAAATGGAAGATATGTAATATGTGCCAGCGATGATTCTTCTGTTTACATCTGGAAGCATGAAGGTGAATCACGACCGAATAGAAACAAAGGTGTAACTGTGACCCAGTCTTTCGAGCATTTTCACTGTCAAGATGTATCAGTGGCGATCCCTTGGCCTGGTATTGCTGACACCTGGGGATTTCAAGATACTTGTTCTGGAGGGCAAGATGGTCATTTCGATGAGGTTTCAACAGACAACCATCCACCCACACCAGTTGAAGAGACTAATGGTAACGAGAGCTCCCCATTGGGATCTAGGGGCAGTGGTAGTCCACTTAACGGGATTATTTCTAGTGCTACAAACAGCTGCCTCTTTGATAGAATAGGAACATGGCCGGAAGAAAAGTTTCTTTCTGCTTGTAAGAATCACAGTCCTCGTGTTAGTGTTGACTTCTCCAATGGGCTTATCCAAAACAGGTCAGCTTGGGGTATGGTCATTGTAACTGCAGGCCTTAGGGGAGAAATCAGGACTTTCCAGAATTTTGGATTGCCAGTTCGAATTTAAGGTTGGATTTGATGAAATCTGTACAGATGTCCGGTGAGAATATGTGATATAAGTGAGTTTTCTTTGTTTCTTGTGCTTGTGCCGGTTGGATTTGGGACTCGCTCTAGGAGCCTGCCTGACTTGGCATTGAAAAAGGATGAAAAAAATGAAAGAAAAAAAAAAGTGAAGGAGATTTTAAGGAACCGATTTATTTTCTATAATCGGCAATTGTAGAGTTACGAGCATGATAATCTAAACAAAATTCTTTAGCAATTCATTTAATTTTATCCTGGCAGTGTATACTGGCATGGAACTGGGAGTGTGGTAGTTTATGTGATAGGCAGGCATTTCAAGTTCACGATCAATTTAGTGTACATTCCTCTGTAACATGGTTTTGTGATTCAGTATTGTCCACAACCAAACGTGTTATCGAAATAGTTTTCTTTCTTTTTATATATGTACATATTCCTGAAGATTTTGATTTACATTTTAATCTTTGCAAGTCATGTACTTGCTATTTATTCACGTTCAATGATTGCCTAAATACGTCTTTACGCTGTCAAGTAGACACAATATCGAGTAAAATTATTCGCTAACACAAATAGCTACAGCTAGTCTTGTGTAATAACCGCGTCAAGTAAATAAAACACAAACTTGTCTCAATGGACAACGAGAACTTGAATCCATGCACAGGCAGAGACCAAGCGCCAAATTCTGGGAGTTGAAGAATGTCATGTACTTCCCCATAGAATTATCATATCCATGTTGTGATTTCATGTACAAAACTGCCGTCAATTTTGTCAAATATATGCCAACTTCCTTGTATATATACAACAGCAGAAGTTTTGAAAGCTTCAGACTAATTGGATATAACTCTCACCCGAGTTTATCAGTGGTTCTACAGGCTGCTTCTCTGCTCCCTTTCAGCATTCTCCATTCAAAAAGAGGTTAGTTTTCCCGAGTTCTGTACTGCCTTCGATAGTTTTTACCATTGCTAAATAGCACGCTGCGTGCGGTAGATACTTGACTGACTGCTGTGCGCGCATCAGTTAAGGATTCGAGCCTCTTGGGAGTTTCACTTGCAGAACCTGCAAAAAACTTACTTTAGTTCCTTCGCATTGAAGAGCAAGGTGCGTGATTCAAATATTCATGAATATATTGAGAATTGGCGGATTGGTACTTTTGCAGAGAGAATTCCGTCCAAGAAAGTCATTCGCGGTGGTTATGGCTCAAGCAGTAGTTACAACTCCAGCCATCATGTAATGGCTTAAAATAAGGGAACTTAGAGAGAGACTTGTTGATTTGGATTAAAATTCATCCTTGCTCATCGTTCGTTGGCCAAGGAAGATGATAATCCAGCTTCATA
>CAIGRQ010193820.1:0-10062 GCA_903798375.1 Fraxinus sp. D2006-0159
AAATTTTTATTTTCATTATTCTACTCATTTTTAACCACATATTCTTTAATAAAATAATACTTTTTCATCACATCAATAATTTTTCCTTCTTTTTCAACCACACATTCTCAATTAATCTATTATTACATAATACATTTTTTTTCAAAATAACGTGGTTTAAACACCCTAGGTACCGAAGTGTCGCGTGATAGGCACGTGTTCTAGGGCTTTAGCAAAGGGTTTTATGCTGCAATTCTTTCCTCCAATGGAAGCTCCCCTTTCCCTCGTCACAAAAACCCAGCCTACCAAACCCATCTTCATAAAGTTCACATAATCAAACCCCCTTCAAATGATACCATATTCACCATCAAACCCTAATCGCCTCCCAAAATGAATCCCATTTATCGAAAACCCTTTTTAATCCTCTCTTTTTTCACCCCCAAAACTACCTATTTCAAGATTTCTCATAGTTGCTCATTTTCTACACACAATTCAGTTTCCAGCTACCCGTCAAGGCGGCACGAGGAGGAGAGTCGTAATGTTCGGGTATCAGTATGGTGGGATTTTGAGAACTGCAGCTTGCCTATTAATGTTAATGTCTATAGAGTGGCACAGTGCATTACCAATGCTATCAGGGCTAATGGGATTAAGGGTCCTGTTCAGATTACGGCTTTTGGAGATGTAATGCAGCTCTCCAGGGCTAACCAGGAGGCCCTTTCGGCTACCGGGATCAATCTTTCCCACATTCCCTCTGGTGATTTTTTTTTTTTTTTTTTGATGAAATTATTTGATTTTTCCATTATGTTTACTATCTGCGTTCGTTAGCCCTTTTCCCGTTGAATCTGATAATTGATAGATAAAAAGATACAGGAATGATAAATCAAGAACAGAGTAATATTTTGACACACGATACCATATGAATCATTTCACCTTTTTCTGACTGATGTTTCGGTGTGGTCACTTTAAATGCTCATTCGTGTAATCATTGTTACTTGAAAGTGAAAAACTTACAGAAATGAATGTTTACTGAAGAACATTATATAATTTTGATGTCTTATTCCTGAAAAAAAATTCTGGTTGCATCCTTTTGGGAATGTTATTACCAAATGTTTTATAAATGGTATGAATTTATATGAAGCATCGTTTATTTTCTTTTCTTTTTTATGGGGAAATCCAAAATTGACATTCATGACATCATCTCTCTAAATCTTTGGTGGTTGGGATATGTGTTCTAGTTCACAATCTGCAGTTGTGAGGAAAAGTTTCAATTTTTAGATGTGATCTAGTTACATGTGAAGAAAAAATGGGATTGAATTGATTGGTTCATAATTATCAGAGTAGTTCTCGCTGTTTTGGCAGCTTATTCTCTGTTTTCTGCTAGTTCTCTCTGTGAGCATTTCTTCTATGGCTTCAGGTGGAAAGAACAGTGCTGATAGATTTCTTGTCGTAGATCTTATGCATTGGGTTTCCCAAAACCCTCCACCAGCACACATTTTCTTAATATCCGGTGACAGGGATTTTGCTGCCATTTTGCATCGGCTTAGGATGAACAACTACAATATCTTATTAGCTAGCAAAGATAGTGCCCCCAGTGTTCTATGCAGTGCTGCAAGCATCATGTGGCAGTGGAACACTCTGATTATGGGGGAGAACCTCATGGGAAAGCATTTTAACCAACCTCCAGACGGTCCATACGGTTCTTGGTATGGCCATTACAAGGCACCTCTTGAAGACCCATTTGCATCACCGTGTTTGCGTTCCTACGAATTGTCTGAGTTGAGTTCAGATTCTAAACTTCGACCAATTCCAAAGACTGTTATAAAGCAACTTCGCCGTATTCTGTACTCACACCCCAAGGGAATTCTTATTACAGAACTTCGTTCAGAATTAGCTAAGAGTAATTTGATTGTTGACAAGGACTTATATGGATATAAAAAGTTCTCTCGTTTTCTTTTAGCCATGCCACATGTTTTAAAGCTCCAGTCAGGTAATGATGGCCAGTTCCATGTACTTGGTGTTAAACCCAAAGTTTCTGATGAATCACTTCCAAGTGTATATGAAGTACCAGTATCCGATATTGGAGAACCTGAAATTGGTTATGTTCGAAAACAAAATGGGAATACTGAAAATTCAGAAAAGGAAGGGATTGAAATGCAAGAACAACCAAAAAGTGGGGAAGAGTGCTCTCCAACAAAAATGGAAGAGGTACAAGAGAAAAATCAGGAAGTAAACGTCCAGGAGTCAACAAAAAAAGTTGAATTGTCTTCTCCACTTTTTGAAATCGTGGATCTTTCGAAAGATAGTAAGAGTCAAGTAAGTGCTGCAGCTGATGCCGAACTTGGCATTTTCAGAAGGATATGGAGGAATTGGTTTAGGAGTAAAGAAAACGATTCAAAGAAGACTATCCGTTGTAAACAAGAAAATTTTTCTAATGGGAAGAAAAGGTTGGAGGAAAATGTAATATCAACAGGTCATCCTGCCGAATTAGTTAGCCCCGTTTTACCATCAAGTCATGAGGCAACTGTTGATAGAAAGACTGCTAGAAATTCTGATTCAATTGTTGGAAAACCCAACCAAGTTTCGAGCATTTTCAATCAGATTATGAGCTGGTGTAAATTTTGGGGATCGACTGACTCTGATTATGCGTCTAAAGAATCTGATAAAGAAGTAAACCAGATGAAAAATGATTCAAAGAAGGATGATGTAATTTCTAACAAAGCCTTCTGGAATGAACTGGAGGCATTTATGAACACGTCCCAAGGTTCAGACCTTGTCTTGCAGTCAAGGACCAGGTACACCCGTTCACATTTTTTTTCTTCTTCATCATTTCAGGTGTCTGCCTCAGTTTCTGATTACAATTTGTTCATATAATAGAGCTTGTTTTGTTAATATTAAGATTTTAGATAATATCATAGCCAAGCAAAAGAACTGTGTTTGAGTCTCACCTCACCCGTTTATAAAAAATTGTGACAATTGTGCATGTTTCAAGCTTTTATTGGAAAAAAATGAACTCAACCTACACGTGGGGGGTGTGCTAGAGGCAAAATGCATATGAATACATGTGATTCCTATCTAAAAGCTTAAGCTTCTAGATGAGATGATTAACAAAATAATGAAACGTCTATGGTAGTGGCAGATGAACATTAGATCAGTATCTATATCTTTTTAGTCGTGCATTATAATCACGATTCTGAATTTTGAGGACAAAAATGGGGATTTGGACATGTTACTAGAAGTTTGGCATGTGCTTTACAGTTTTTATACCTTAAAAATATGTTTGAAGCATCTATGTAATGCAAAGAGGTTCATTCCATTATTGAAGCATCAAGCATATATTGCTTGAGTTTCATGGTGTAGATTTTCTCTAAAATATCATTTTCAGCACAGTTTTCTTATCTAAATGAATATTTGAAATTGCTAAGTTGAATACTAAGAGATTGCTGCTTTCCATTTCATAGGTCAAATTTGCCAAAAATTAAAGGGACTACACGAAAGAGGGAGTGGAAGAAAAATACTCATGAGAACAAATTATAGAGTGAGACTTATATTGGATAATAGCAGAAAATTTTAGAAACAAATCATTTATTTGCCTTCTCTGCAACTTTCTTCCTGAAAAGGTGCAAAATTGCAACTTGTCCTCAAACTTGCTAAAAAAGCAATTGACCTCTTAGGCACAAAACAAAATTCACACACTTGTAATGAAATGTTTGCTCAGAGAACCGTAGGATGTGAGATTTCTCAAATTGCAATTGAAGTCCCTGGACTTCTACAACAGAGCAAATAAGGCTGGTTTCTTTCCTAGTAAACTAATCGATTGCACATAAATGACCATTAAACTCCATATCATTTGTATTAGAACATAAAATTCCGGTTATTACAGAAAGGGCGGAACAAATTTGGACTAAGGATAGAAGCAATTTCAAGATAAAGATGTACCAAATTGATAAAAAAAATGTCAAGAAAAGGCAGAAGCAAATTAGGACAATAAGAAATCCAAAAAGATTTTATTTCATTTGAAAAACATAAGATTACTATACATTAATTTGTCAGCCAAAAAAAGTAAATTAAAAAGGAAAATGACTCAATTATTATGGAAAGAAAAAAAAAATCACATGAAAATTTGCCTTATCATACTATTTATTTAAAACTGTCCAAGCCAAATTTTCTAGAGCTCCTCTACCCATCTACTCTGGAAGTTTAGCACTTTGATGCCATATACAAAGAGAAAGAGGAAAAGCTGTGCCCAACCAACACGTGCCATAGTAACCTAAATACTTAAGGTAGTCATTCACTTGGCTGCTACCATGTTTGAGTACATGAACATGGTATTCCTTTGCCCATAATAATTCATCTGCATTCAAAAGATAAGGTGCTAGAAGTTAAACAAGTTGGGGGAGGATTGCAGTATCTAGACATATATTGGCAGATGAGTCAAATGGGGTTACTAGTTGGTAGGCTTTTACGTTTTATGTGAATACATATATGTTTCTGTTAGTTTACATAACTGAATAACTGAAAGTGTTGGTGAGCATTCCATTTATAAAATATATGTTTTTTGCTACCATCTGGTTGATAATATGTTGAATATTTTTTCATAATTACATCGCTTATCATGAATATTTTCTTGCATAGCATTGTAAACATGCTATTGATTGCGAGAGTTTAATTTATCTTTAGCTAGCATTTACGCCATTTGCTGATATTATCCAAAACATATTTTCATTCCACACTGTGCTCCATATAATGCTCTGATATCACATTGTATATTTTTTCATCCTATTGTATTTGTATCAGGGTGCATCTAGCAGAAAATTTACAAAGCCAGGGACCTTCGGTTCTGAGAGCCATTCCTCAAGGAGATCTTCTTCATCTGGTCGACTTGTTGATCTCTGATAAGAAATGGGTTGAGGAGTCTCAATCTCAAACCTCTCCTTTCAAAGTTATTTCGTATACAGGTAAGGATCAATCTAATGATCATCCTCGGTGTTCAAGTGGGTTGAGTTCTATGTTTCAGGTCGGACAACGACATTCCACTTTACGAGAACTTGGGGAGAGAAAGAGCCAAAATCCTCCTCAAACTGTATCTCAGAGAGATACTTCTAGCAAGTCGAGAGATGAGATATTGATCGATTGTCAAAAGCTTGTTGATCATATTCTGAAGAAATATCCACAAGGATTTAACATGGGATCATTTAGGAAACTGTTTCTTGAAAAATACGGCTATACTCTTGATATACAGAAGCTTGGTTACCAAAAGTTAGTTAGTCTGTTACAAGTAATGCCTGGGGTGACTATAGAATCTAATTATATTTTTCCTTTTGAAGTGTTGAAGAGTCCTCAAGAAAGTAATGTTGGTCCAGTGGCTAGTTCAGACAGTGAATCATCAGATGGTTCAAGTAAGGATGATTGTTCCGAATCTCCTTGGGAAGAACTTGGCCCAGTTTCAAATGCCGACCTTGAAAAAAATGAAATAGATCCCGGATTAACTAGGAAACCCAGAAATGAAAGGGCTGAGCCAACACTTGAATATGAACCTTTAGGAGAGGATGACCTCTCCGATTCAGGGGAAGAGTCGTCCTCCACAAAGTCGGAGATCGAAGCTAAGTCTCGACGGAACCAGGAAGATAGCTCGTTATTGCAGATTCTTGACTCTTGGTATAGTAGCCAAGATGATAAAAGTAGAAAGGATGCAGTAGAGAGTACGAGCAACACGTCAGATTGTTCCGCACCAACTGAATTTGGTGCTAAGACTGAAGGTCCAAGTTTAAACCACACAAGGAAGAAGAAACCTAGCACGAGCTATTCGTTTGTCTCTGAACAACCTGGAGATAATAAGGATAGACTAGTCGACGGTATATTGAATAGCTTGAAAAAGTCAAGCGAGAAGTCTGGTGAGTCGAGTGTATCAGGCTGAATTATATATGAAGGATAATGCAGGGATGATCTAATTACGTACAGGAGAGTCCAAATTATCAAATAGCTTTCGATTCTAGGAGTTTCATTTCGATAGTTTCTAGTAGAATGGCTGCATTCTTGATGATATTTTTTGTTATAATCCCTTTCTCGACCAATACCCTGTTTTCCATAGATTGATTTGTTGTAGTTGCTAATGATATATTTTATTTAGAAGGGATTTATCTAGCCAATCTCATATTTATTATGAACAGTGCTTGTGTCTTGATTTGGACGTAAAGAGGGAGGAACAGAAGGCAAGACACAAAGCTTAGGGACCATGTTTCCGTTCCGTTCCATTCCCTAAAGGGACGAGGCAATACATGACGGGTTGGGACATTATGTCATTCTTAACCAAGCTTTTAGGATGTTCTATTAGCAATAGGACTGCTTTTGTCGAAAGTGTGAACAACAAAATATATTGGAAATCAAGACTCGATTCAATAAGAATGTCAAAAATATAAAATAAGACACTAATAAGTTAGTTT
This sequence comes from Fraxinus sp. D2006-0159, assembly GCA_903798375.1. NCBI lineage: Eukaryota > Viridiplantae > Streptophyta > Magnoliopsida > Lamiales > Oleaceae > Fraxinus > Fraxinus sp. D2006-0159. The sequence goes on from CAIGRQ010193820.1 coordinate 6,420, forward strand.
AGTCAAATTGCAAATCAGGCCCAAATTACAGGAAAATAGCAGAAACATGATAATTCTAGAGAGAGTGAAAAAGTGTCCCTAAACTATCGAATTCAGCATAGATAGCTTGGCTCATTTCTTCCTAACTTTGTTAAGTGGAAAATAGTAGTTAACATAGGATATTTCAGTTGAATAAAGCTACTCAGACAGGGTTGGTGATAGGGTTTGAAAAAAGGTGCTGCATGTCACCACATGTTTGGTTCTTTTTTTTATTTAATTATCCAATCATTATGCGACACGTTTTCTTCATGTTTTTAACCCTATCACCAACCCTGTTTTTGTAGCAAAACTCATTTCAGTTACTTCATCTGCCCTAATTCTAGAGGATTTGCAGAGCCCGGGCCTTTAGCCCCATGGACAATAAGACAAGTAGTACTACATTTTCAATATAACAAATAATATTTTTAATTTATTTTTCATTCTTAATATTGTATCATTTTAAATCTTCTTTACCAAACATGCAAGGACCTTACTAGGCATATCCAGATGCTCTGGAGTGGAAGATGAAGTTGAATACGTGCAGCCCGACTTGCAAACACTTGCATTATTATAGACATAAGAATTCAAGACACTATCTACTTGTCTCTGTGCTATACGGTATATATTATGTTATATTAAAATTGGATGTTTGTTTTTGTTTATCTTTTGTCTAATACTTGCAGATGATTGCCTAATTCTTGTAGATTAGTCCTAATTGCCTCAATTCTTGCCTCAAAAAGCTTTACTCTCATCCTCTACCATTACTTCGATACCACCTAACACAAGACGAAAACGTGAACAATAATAAAATGTTCTTGTTTGTAACACACGAGCGAGTGTTTACTCAAATAGACGTGAAAAATATTGGAATCCACCTATTATCAAGAAAAATTGAAATATCTTATTAATCAAAAAACAAGTGTGGTGGTTTTACAACATTAACATGTATTTATAGACTCAAAATAAATCATAATCTTATTGAGATCTTAATTCTGTAGATAAATCCAATAAAACTAAAAAACTGTAAAAGCTAAAAAAATTCTTAAATTAACTAAAAATGCTAACATAGACCACTAAACGATGGAATTTAATCCCAAAAATTTGACAATGTTGGTCAAAGGCCATGATCGTTTTTGACAAAAGTTTTGCAAAATTAAAAATAGCTTTCGGATTGTACTCATAGACGAAAATTCAACATCTGAACTGAAATATATGTGCTTTTTCGTAGGTCCTTATTTCTTCTCTTTTCTCGTTGATTTTAGATTTTCTCTTCTAATTAATCTGCATTACTAATTTTGGAGGATTTGCAAATCTAGGTATAATTGGTTGCCCATTCAGTCCTCGAAGCTCCCAATGTCCCCAAGGCGACCTTCTTCGCACATAGGACGGCAAGCTAATATATGAAATATAAGCACAATATAAGGAGGTATGAAGCTTTCCATCTTACCTGCATATGAGACATCGTTAGCGAACTTCCGAGAATTTAGCATTAAACCCACAATAGGCAATCTTGCCATGCCACATGGGTAGGGGAATTGCCTAAGTCTGTGGCTCACTTCCCCACTCAATCGCTAAAGCCCTCGTAGTGGAACATATGCTTCGCCTCTTCGCGCATTTTAGCATCGCAGTCTCCTCCACACCCGTAGGATCAAATATTCTCTATAATTGCGGTACCATTCCCCTAATGCACGAGTCCACATACCCCGTACACCTCTTCCTATGATAACTTGTACATGCCGCCTTTGACGCCAACCTTCACCCTCTGCACCTCTACATTGGTTCATCGGATGGACGGATCCTCGGGCGCAGCGTCACCACACATGTTGAAGCATTCAAAACAAATACCCCCACATTTGATTTCCTTTGCAATGCCTTGTCACAATATACGAAACAAAGTTAAAGTAGTAAGCAAAACTACATAACGCATGCTCCTATTTCCATCATCCTCAATGCTTTCCATCCGCAATTCTGCTTGCTTTTCAACCCTAATTTTTCTCAGCTCGATGGTCCCAAAATTGTTTTCACAGGAACACACACCATCAATCTTAGGTAGCCAATAACGCAATGTTTGGAGCGAACCCGCTCTGATACCACTTGTAACGGACCGCCCATTCGATCCTCGAGGTTCCTGACAATCCTCAAGGTAGCCTTCCCTATCCATGGGTCGGCCAGCTAATATATGAAATAAAAGTACAATATAAGCATATGGGAATCTTATCATCGTACTTGCATACGGGGACGTCTTTAGTGCACTTTTGAGAATTTGGCATTAAACTCACAATAAGCAATCTTGCCATGCCGCATGGGTAAGAAAATTCTCTAGGTCCGTTAAATTAGAGCAATTATTGTTATTTTAAATGAATTGGGACTTAATTTGTATATATTTTGTTTGTTAAGTGCATCTCAATGAAAAATGATGAAATAGATTGGAAGATGGAGGATCGAGAAAATATGAAAAAGGGACCAAAATGACTAAATAGAACTTTACTATTACCGAAAGGAAAATAAATGAGCGGCGCGTGCATAGTGAACTATATGGCGCGTGCGCATTGGCCACTTCTGGGCTTGGACAGTCCAACTTCCTAGTTTGATCCAAATTCTTATAAAAATCAAATTCAACTTACTATTTAAACTAGAAGGGGACAGCCAGAACGAGGAAACATATCAAAACCATATTTTTCACCACAAGAAGGAGGCGGCACGGGATTCAAAGTCCGAACTGAAGATTAACAAATAATAAATTGATTTTCGCTTTTCATTCATTGTTTTCAATTACGGGTGATATTTTTCCAAATCTTTTTGTGTAATCTACATAACAACATGATAGGCAAATTCTTTTCATTTGTTGGATGAAGATGAAATATTTTATTATTTATTTTTAATCTAAGACAAGTAGTTAGTTAAATTCTTGCTTTTCTTGATTAATCTTGTATGTGTAATTTTATTATTTGATTGTGGATCACCAGTTAAATAAATAATTACTTGTTGTAGTGTTGGGAGACTCACAATAGGTCTAGAACACTGCTTAATTAACATACGTACAATAGATATTAGGAATAATGTCTATCACGTGTGCAATCTTTGAGATAATCGTGAATTGAATACGTTCTATTTATTCAAATTCGGATTAGGAATAGATTTGGGTTGTGACTAAAATAGATTTAATTTGTCTTGAAAAGGATATAGAATAGAATTATCAATTCTTAAGAATGCATAAATAATACTATGTAATTGAGAATTGACATAAATAATAATAATAACATGCGGATTCGAAATCCAATGCAATAATCCATAATTTGATAAAAAAAACCATAATTTTATCGTTCACTTGGATTAATTTAGAATGATTACAAAATCAAAATATTTTTTTGTTTACATAATTCGAATTCCATACGAAACTAATAAACTTGAATTGAATTTATTTCTTGTAGGAAGATACTCTCAATTCATCAATTTTATTACTTATCAACATTCTCTTACACTTGCGGATTTCGCATGAACAAGTTTTTGACATTGTTGTCGGAGAGTAATTCATCTAATTTGAGTTTATTAATTATTTTTAGATTTGAAGGACTTGTTTTAGACTATTTCTTGAACGAACTAAGTCTCTTGTTTTGCTCTTTTC
>CAIGRQ010193824.1:0-17371 GCA_903798375.1 Fraxinus sp. D2006-0159
CTTTTTACTCCACACTTTAAAATAAGAACTTCAAAAATACTCTAGTGCCAATTAATTTTAACATCACACATTTTGTTACCAATTTTGTTACATGTAACATATCGTGTTACACCTTTTGTCATACATTACATATAATGTATTAACTTATTCACCGTTTGGTTTCCATCGTCGTTACCTCATTCCCACATCCTAAACCCTAGCAACAACACCACCACAATGATCAAGGAAGTGACATTTCCTACTCGAAGCCTCCCCACCACTATCGCTATGGACAAAGAATCCATTCATTCACAACCTATTTCCATGATTGAATAATCTACATCTCCTTAGCGACCCACCATTACCAAATGACTCCAAATTTGGTGGATCCATTCATGCACTATTGTTGTCACAGCGAAAACACGCAAAATTTAGGAGATCATTACTATATGTGTGTGTGTGTGTGTGTTCTAACTCGTCGTGATCAACCAATTACACTATTTATGTAACGTAATCAATAAACATAGTGATATCTCGGTTGAGGACACCTTTTTAGTATGTTCATTTACAAATTATTGAAACCAAGTCTACTTTAAAATGTAAATTTATACTTCACACAACATTCACCGAATAAGTGAATTTGCTTTTCAATGTTGCAGCTTCGATGTGTACACATATATTAACTCTTGCATATACGAGAAAAAGTAAAATGTAGATTGATGTTAATTAAGCAAGATCGACATGGATCGTGTACGACATTTACACTACCGTATAAGATTTATGCACGGTGAATGAAACAAAAAAGTGGAAAACTATTTGTTTGTGATGTTATGATTGTAATTTTCAGGTAGCCTTCGACTCGAAATAAAATGGTCGAGGACATCAAAATTGCTAAAATCTCTAAAAAAAAGGATGTAGCTTCAATGCTCAGCAAGACAACAAAACCATCGTTGGGGATTGGTAAAGAGCATCAATGTAAGGTGACCTTTCAGTTCCATGTTTCGACTTGGCTAACCCCCCTCAACTCCCCTTCTTCCCCTCCCACACGCACACACCATGTAGGACTTATTATCTGGAAAGGAGGAGCACAAAAGCGCGATGTATTGGAAATTGAGACAAATTCATAAGTTTGTCCATGAGATCTTTGTTCAAAAAAAAAAATGAAAGTAATATATGAACAAGTCTCAAAGATTTTACATAGAAACTCCAAAATTAGAGAAAAGTCACAAACTTTCAAAAATATGGGTTTCATTCACTATAAGAAAAATTGTTTCAATCCTTAGAATCTATCGATCACCCAAAGATCTTGAACCTTCAAGTATCGCGGGAAAAATACCAGAAACTTTACCACACCCACAATTTTATACGTACCAACTATAGAGAAAACAATAAATTCCTTAAAAGTTGGATCGAAATTTTCTTTTGTGACTCATTATTTAGTTATTTTACTTAAACATTCCAAGCAATCCGGCAAACAATATTCTACAAATTCCCATGCTATTCCAATTGTTACTCAACATGTCCACTTCCAAAGGAAATCAAGTAGAAATTGAATCGCCGTCATATACATTATTTATTTTTCAAAATTTGTAATAAAAGATTTAGGCACTTTTTAGTCAATTAATATTCCAGGATTTTGACCATGGAATGTGGTCAACCATAGGCATCTCCAATGACAATCCAAACTAGTAAAGAGATAACTATCCTAACTACGTGTCTTATCTCAAGTTAAAGAACAATGACAATCATAAAATATCGAATCTTTCACATAATTGGCAAACCGTTCAATTTGGACGCATAATCGACCCCATCCGCTTTTCTCCCTACAATTTCAAACACTCTTTAACTCTTTTTCAAAGTTCTTTTTATCTTTTCCTTGCAGTACTTGTTCGTTATCGATTTTTTGCTTGATTTATAGCCTGTTTGGTAACAATTAAAATCCAATTAAAATTGAAAATATGACCGTAATTGGATTCCACCCGTCTAATAAAAGTCAATAATAACGGCTGATTTTTCAATTTTAATCTGATTTTAATTTCTACCAAACAGGCTCTTAGTCTTGGATGAAATTTATCACTTGATTGAAGCTGCATTTCCGAACAACTCACGGCGACTCGTGGTGCGACAGGGTCGAACACAACGAAGCACTATTTGACATGTCACATCATCACTATGCAATATTATAAGAGTATTAAAATAAAAAAATACGCAAAATCTAAAATGACATTGTGGCTACCGATTAATCAATTATTTGTATGTTTTATAAAATGGACCATAATAATTGAGAGTTCTTATTTCTTCTGAGTTGTTTCTTTGGACTAATAGTTCGATATTGTAATTTTTACTGTGTTTTTTAATCAAATTACCACAATTGCAAAATATTTATTAAAACGGAAAAAAAAAATAAAAAAAATACAAGCTTAGGTGGAGGAAAAATCATTTTTTTCTGGAAATCGAATCTTGGTAATAAAATCTTTATCAATTTTTTAACTAACGAACTTCAATTTTAGCAATATATTTCACCAGCATTTTTTTATCAACTTTTCAATAGCTTATTTCATCAATTTGTATTAAATACTTTAAATAAAAAAAATTCAAACAATCCCTAATTTCCATACAAAATAGGGACAATTAGTCTAATTCAATGCATTAAACATGGTTCAAAATTTACCTATATTAAAAAAGGTTTCCTTCCACTTTCTTCGTCTACTTACATTCTATCATTTCTTTTAAGTCCCGCGAACCGAGCAACCCGACAAACCGTTCTGATTCGAATCGGTTTCGTTTTGTCCCGATTCGGATCAGTTTAGCAGGAAGTCGTTTGGATCCAAGCCAACCCAAAACTCGATATTAATCAGTTTACAAAAAAAAATAAAAAAAATAGATTTCAATGGTAAAATACCATGAAATCGTTGACTAAAGCCCAAGCAACTTCGGTTGGTTTGGGTCGATTTTTAAACCTTTTGGTTCGATTTCAGTTCGGAATTCCCCGCATTTCGACACGTGCTCACCCCTAACACTTACTTTTGCATCTGAATTATAAAAGATGGAAACTTTTTACAACCAAATGGACAGTTGATTTGAGACCTTTTACATCCTTTGTTTCTGTGTAAAATCAATTACTGCATAAGAATGAGAGAATCATCTTAACTTTAATACTTGTATGCTACTCTTAACGCTTCAAAATGATACACCAAAGCAACCCGAAAATGTACCTTAAGTTTTACAGTGGCCTCTCTGAGGCAGAATATAAGAGGATTGCCTCTTTTGTTTTGCAATTTCTCGCAAACTCTTTATTATATAATAACAATCAATAGGAAGAGCCTTACGAATACAAACATCTCTTATATTATTCTTGTAATAAGCCACTCGAGTTGCTTCGTCCATCTGTTAGAGCTCCAACACCAAATCTACAAGATCAAACCAAAACCAAAATCAAATCAGGCTAGTCAGCAATAGTGTTACATTTTTGGGATAGGGTCTGTGTGCAATAAACCTCGAAGTTTTGGTTATTAAGCAATATGTATACCATGCTGATGCACGGTGAATGTAACACAAAACATGTTCTAGGCTCAGAATTTCAATAGCAAAGATCCAATCTTCATTATAAGGAAGTTTCATTTTGAAAAGTATCTTGATTCTCATTGATAGGTTTTATGTAAAAAGATGGTTGGATTTTATTAGTATCCTCGTGCTTGTGTTTGTGCAAGACTTACAATCTGCATCGGTTTTGACCCAGTGCTCCCTGTTTCCACTGCCATTGCCACTGTTAAGTGTAAACTGAGGCAGATAGGATTGGCTCTTGAAGTTTCCATTTCTTTTTTTAGAGATGGTTGGCCGAGGACAGATTTTGATATCTTCAGCAGTGGGCATTAGACCTCCATTATGTGATGCCAACATAGACATAATGTTGCATTTCATCTCATTTTCTATGGGCTTTTGGGACTTGCGTGTGGCTGTTGAACTTTCAGGATGGATTTTCCTATGGAACATCTGTAGAATCTGCATTTCCTCAAATTTAAAAAGAGAATTTAGTGGTATTAAAATTGAACAATATAGATTAAATCGGGTATCTTAAATTCATAAATATTCTGGGATTTTCCTATAGACCACATACCTTAAGCAGTTTCTTCTCAGCTGATGCCAAATCAAGATGTCCTCCAGAAGCTTCTGTGGAGCTCGTGTTAGAACCAAGAAGCATTCTTCTCTTCATTATTCTTGTCAGAATATGCACAACAGATTTATCAGGTTGCTTCTCTGTCCTGCCAGATTTGTCTCCAGGATTCTCCTCTTCTAGTTTTGTCTTGTGAAAGAGATCTCTTAGCGACGTCCTATGTTCTTTCTTTGTCGGTGGTGCTGTTTCTGGTGATCCAATTGCCGGTCCAAAAAGACAGCTTTGCAGTGGACAGATGATTCCTTCATTCTTATTGATGGCTGCATTTTCTATTTGTTTTCCACCAAGTGTAACGATGCTACTTCGAGCGATGACATGACTGTTTCTACCCAATGAGAGATTACATTTCTCATCTCTACCCTCACCTCCCAGAACCTTTTCCAAGTCACCATTGATTAGCTTCAGTTCATTTTCTGTAACTTCGGTTTCTTTTACTTCTATGTGATCCACAGAAAAGGAAAATGTCGGTGTTGAAGGATTTGTATTGATTGGTTCTGTACCTATGGTACCCATAGCAAGAAATCCGTGAAAAAGTTCAGTAAGAGCAGCTAATGATTCTTCTTCAATGATTTCTTCTTCCACTCTAGCTGCCTCTAGACCAACAGATGAGTTTCTGAGGCATTTCTCACTTAGTGATTTGCCCAAGGGCTTGCTACAATAAGTTGTTTTTGGGTAGCATTGTAGGTCGTCCAACGATTTCTGCCCTGTAAGGCATCAAGAATTCAACATGAAAAATAGAGTAACTAGGATAGCCTCTGAGTAGATCAGGAGTCATTAGGTCATTTCTAATGCTGATTTCCTGTTAAATCTCTTGTTATATGAAGCAATTATATGCATGATATTTAAACTGACATGTCAAAGTCATATGAATACATTAGCTCACCAATGGAGAAATGATTGTGTATTTCACTAGTGCTCTGTTGGAACTTGTGTTGCATCCATCCTAGTAGCTGCAATGAAAACGGATGAGGTACTCAATTAGCTGGAATAGAATGAAATGACAGGAGAATAAACAAGAAGATTTGCTTCCATTAGCTTTATTTGAAATGACTTGCCATCATATTTTTGTCTTCCTATAAGAGAATAGTGATAGTAGGAGAGGAAATAATGAAACTTACGGTATTTAGTCGGAGGGTTATATAGACAATGCAGCTGTTGAGGGACAAAAAACATACAGAAAATTACACGAGATGAGCTAGCCATTTCTGTTGTTTACTGAAGAATTGGCAAAGTGGAACACATCAGTTAAATTCATCAGCCTTCAGGGATATCCCAAATTCACTCCCAATTTAACCATGTGTTCCACTTTGCCAATTCTTCATTTGATTCATTTGTGGGATTTTCTGGCGCATCAGTGATCATGTGCACTGATGACACTGGTTGTTTCACACATTTTAACTGAAAATTTGTGTTTTCAGATGTATTTTAAGATGGTGTGCAGTTTAGGCCTCCTTTTGTATGTATTTTGTTTATGCCCTGATAAACCTGCACAACATCATAGTAACTTCTCTTTGATCATAGTACCTATTATCCAAAGAGGAATCCTTCCAGTAGCATGCCATTTACTCTACTTCCCTCCAATTTCATCAAGTGGTCATGCTACAAACATAAACAGTCAAGGATAATTATAAGATGAGATCCTTCCGAATGGGCATAGTTGTTGAAGTTTGACCCAAATTTCGTTGGGTTTTTTGGTGACCATTTGAAGGATGGCATTAGAGGGATCAAAGTTGGACATTGGAGTCTTTGGTGCACCAATTTGGGTTCCTAGTCGCCGTTCGGGAAGANTTTGAAGAATGGTATTAGAGGGATCAAAGTTGGACATTGGAGTCTTTGGTGCACCAATTTGGGTTCCTAGTCGCCGTTCGGGAAGAAGAAATGGATTTTGGACCCAAAACTTAGTGCCTGAGCGCCATTGAAAATGTCAGCCCCGTTGCTTGCTTAGCGCTAGCCTGCTGCTTGAGCGACAATGTTATTCCGGAAAATATTGTTTCCGTTTTCTAGCTCGTTTTTTATCCTTTTTCCATCTATAATATATTCATTTGAGTCATATATATACCCCACGTGATTATTGGCTTAGATTTCGTTGGATAGAATTAGAATACAATTCATTGTATCTTTTCTCTTCTTCTGAACAAAATTCTCCTTCTCTACCCATGGTGTTTTTCACGTTAATTCTTTGTGTTCTTGTATTGTGATCTTTATTTCATATTCTGTCATATCTCGCTATTCTCTAACAAGTGGTATTAATGCGTGCAACTACTTGGTTAGATTTGTTAACAAGTGGTATTGGTGTGATACGTAATTCTTCACAACGAAGGGCATTTCTAACAATAGTTTTATGTAAAACGTAACTCTTCACCTGCAGGTTGAATTCATGGTAATTGTTTATGTAGATCTGCACACTGACCACTAAGCTCGTGTCAATAGAGAATATCTATGATCATTGATAACTACTCATCATAAAAAGGTTTTCCGTTTTTGCCTCGAGTCAAAATGGATGTCCCACTGGCCTATGGGTTCACCTGCCGTACACGCGTTGATTGATATTCTGCAAACATTAGAAGGCGATGACTAAAATGTAGCTTGTGGCCAAATGGATCATTTCAAGAACTCTGCCATATGGCCAGGGCCCAGGGGGGGCCCTGGATCTTATCCTTTCAAGCAAGCAACCAGAAACTAGATTACAAGCTTAAAAGTGTGCGTCAATTCAATGACAGAGAGAACCAAACTCGCAAAGAGATACTTAGAAGATAAATTCTTGATTCTTGATTCTTGATTTCAACATAAAGTTTGAGAGGGTAGTTTCCAAGCATTTACAACGTTAGGAATTGTGAAAAAGAAACTATATATAATTCGGGCTCGATTTGGTTTGGAGAAATAAAGTTCTTAACTTTAAGTTACCTTTTCTCATTCCTCACACCGACAGCCCCACAACTAACCTACCAGTCTTTCTGTGAATATGATTAAATGAAGTTTGTTGAGTAGCAACAATGCCGCTCTTAAGTCCAGGGATCAGGTTGGTGGTCGAATGCTATAAAATGTTTATAGCCTTCCATCAATGGACACCAACTAGTGTCGTGATGACAGAAAGTTAATAATGTAACTTGAGCATGCAGCAAGTTGCTGAAGATATTTTTTCCTCGTGAAGGATATGTACACAATTAGACAGCAAGAATGCATGCACTGTCAAAGTACAACACTGGATAGCTCACAAACTCTGGGAATGATTCATTCAAATTATTTGAGTCACTTTTTTGTAAAAGGTATTTGGCAAAAGTGTTTGTGGGCTTTTATAGTTTGAACTTTTCGTCAATATACAACTGCAAGTCATACCTTAATGACGTCCCTATTCTTCTATTCACAATCTCCATCTGTATATGCACTTCACTTTTCCAAACGTTGTCTGATTCATTTGTACTTGTACATTGCCATGGGTCAATCCCTGTAGATAAATGGGACTGTTTTGGCATAATTATGGGTGGTGGTGTGGTGTGACCCAAATTCTAGTGGGTATTGGAATCTAAATTGGAGTGGTCTTAAAGAGATCAAAATTATGGACATGAGGAAAAAAGTGGTCGCATTTTTCGCTAGCCAGTGCTAGCCGAACGCTCGAGCGGGTATGAAAGAAAACAACCAGAGACTTGGTCGCTCGCCTGCGCCGCCCAATCGCTTGTCACATTTTTCGCTAGCCTAGCACTAGCCGAACGACCGAGTGGGTCTAAAATAAAACAACTCGAGACTTGGTCGCTCGCCTGGCGTCGCCCCATCCCTCGAGCGACGGGGCTATCCGGCCCAAACCCGACTTCGTTTTTTTGACGCGATTTGAACTCTTATTCTTCTACAACTTGTTTTCTAGGGCTTATATATATGACACGACTTGTATAGAGAAAAAAAACAAGAAAGCATTCTCATTATATTCTCTACATATTCAACGACATATAGATAAATTGACAACTTAAATTCCAATTAAAATTATTGAAATTTTGATATTGTAAAGACAAAACTTTTGATTATAGTGGATTGTTGTCCTCCGTCCGTGATTTTTCTCGAATTGAGTTTCCACGTAAATTCTTGTGTTCTTCTTTATAATTTCATTATTGTCATTATCTTGCGATCAATTTCATAACATGTGGGACCCGTTTCTTTTTTTTGGAAAATCAAAATAGATGTGCTCTCCTTCATGAGAACATCGACACGACATTTTCATTAGTCAAAATTGATGCTTATGTGAATTAAGAAATTGGAGTGAATAAGGAGCTATTCATATTCCATAAGAGATGTAGATGTAGAAACAACTTCCAAAATGAAAGGGACAAAAACAGGAACAAGAGATCTGTCGAAGAAGATCCTTCTCCAATCATTTCAAAATTTGTCACCTGTACGTTATTGTTCAACGTCAATCTGAGAGTCCCAGGTGCATCCAATATTGCAACCGTGCCTAAGAAGCTTGTGTCTCTTATCACTTGGTTGACATGGAAAAAACTCAACTACTTGTAACTGATACTCACTTCCAATGCAAAATCTTCGGGACTAGATTCTTTCTCGAGTAAGTTGATCTAACAATATCTTCGAAAGGCGCATCCCTAGCATCCATGTAGGCATGGCCTTTTACCTACACAATTATTGTTCCCAAACTGCATTGCCCCTAATGAACTCAAAAAGATGAGAGACTAACCACTTGGGGTGCATTTGAATCCAAAGTCTTCAAACCCCTACCCATGAAACCTTTAACTATATGAAGTTTTCCATTATCCTTAAAATAAACAAAAAGTTGAAAATATTAAAAAAACCCTCTAAATAATTCCACACAAATAATTCAAATTGAAGCCTAGAAAATCTCATCCATTTGACATTTGGTGAAGCCAATAATTCAGAAAGCAGACAACGTAGAGTTAGAAAATTGTACTATAAGGTCACACTAACCTTGAAGCATATAGTCCCCATATCTCATCTTTTTTAATTAATTGAGTCTTTATCAGCAAATATCTTCATCAACTCCGCGTGTACTAAGAAAACTAATGCATCTATTTCATTTTAGCGCCTGTCTTTTTTCTATTCACTTCTCTCTTTTTTTTCTTCTTCATGTTTTTTTGGGGGAAAAAATCTTGCTCTACAAGCAAGTCTTTGGTCGTGGGCCAGGTCAAGAGACTCCAATAATGAAGTGCAAGAACACCAAAAACAATCTTATGCCAGCAATAGAGAGCATAATACGAGTCACATAAATGTTCTCCTACAATGAAAAGTTTTATCTTGCTCATTTGGAGATAATCATACTTACGATTCTCGCATTTGAAGAGAGCCGTAAGTAAAGTTCTCTTAACACATCAACAAGTGGGTAAGCCCACCGTGGGCATGAAAACAATTTCAATACAAGTACATAGGTATATATGAATAATGTTATTTATCAACAGTCCATCGTCTCGGTGAGAGTAATTTCTAACTTATTATCTAACCGGTGATAAATAACATTATTTATTATATACCAACGTATCCTCTTTTACTTTTTTTGGTGGTATTTCCTTTTTTCTTTTTACACATTCAGACACCAAAATTCCACGATAGATAATGAAAAAAACCACACACATTTGGAAAACCTTCCTTGCCAAGCCGTAGTGACACTGCACTTCATCACCAGTTCCTCCTCTTTACAACCTCTTTTCCACATCCACTCCACTCCCCCGTGCCACTTCATCCTCCGGCAACACAATGGCAAGGCTTTCTTCTCCCTCTGACACCAGAAAATAAAGAATCCAAACCACAGCAATTGATTTCTCATTTCCATTGCAACTCATTTTCTAGTTTTTCTTTTTTCTTGCCATTTGTCTCCTAAAGTTGAGGTGGATAAAAATATTTATACATGTGATGCTCAAAGCTCAAGTTGAGATTGGTAGAAAAGACCATTCGAAACTAATTTATTTAGCAAAATAAGATTTTTACATCTTATTAAACCCGACCATGAAATGAAAAAAAGTCAAAAACCAAACCACTCAGTTATAGCAACACCAGCATAATCAGCTCTATCCGAGTCAGATTCCATGCCAAAAAGTGATCACCTAGGCATAAGGCATTGCTGATTAAGCTAACAGATAAGATTAACATGGGAAAAATACAGCTAATTAAGTTTGCATTTTACAAAAGCATAGACATTTATCAACTTTAGAGCAACATAAAAAAGGGTCTGCAAATAAAAAGTGTGACTAATCAGCCTTCTTATCTGCACGCTGAGAGGTTATACTGGCCAAGCGCTTGTCTTCAGCTATCTTTGCATGAATCTCATCCCGCTCCTTAAAATACCTCTTGAAAGCCCTTGGAAGAAATCGTGGGATGAGGAAACAGAATAGATTGACAGAAAAATACAGTAGATTAGCAACTGCCAACCCTCGTCCGAACCAATACCAAGAAACGTCCTATAACACACCCGACATTAGTGAACATACATTAATAAGTACAAAAAGGAAAGACTAAACATTCATCTACCTTAAATTCTGCATTTGCTGGCAAGGTTTTGTTAATCCATACATCCTTTATCCAATCAAGTATGACAAAGATCCTCCTCACAGTATAAAGTAGTGGCACGAGTGCTCTCACAGGAGGCGAAAACAAGGACAGCCGACTAATTATATTCTCAGTTAGTATTTGAAATGATAGCAAGAATAAATGGGGCGTGACTGATCGCACGGCATGTTCGTCCGCTCTTGCAAATCCACCCAAAACAAATGCCAATGGCAAGAACAGACCCACAGTGGTCCCAACAACTACATAGAATCTAAACATTCTACTCCCCCGAAATAGTTCAGGTGATTCAGAGATTTTGCCATGAGCAGGAAAAGCTAACCACGAAAGAGCAAGAAGATAAGCAGAAGCAAAAGCTGGGAAAACAAGGTCAAGAAGTGGAACAAGGCCGCTGGCTGAAAAGACCATAATGAAAGCCACTAATTGCAATTCGATCACACGGAGGGATCCCATTACACCATCTGGTGCTGTCTGCTCTTGCATCTGCTGCTGCTGGAGCTTGGCGCGTTTCTGCTGGCGATCTGTGTCTGAGGTAATAGTCCGATCAGGCTCAGAACGTGGGGCCACAGCAAGTGATACACCCGACATTATTTCAATTATTTGTTCGTTCTTAGGTAAAAGAGGTGGGCTTTGTATATCAAATTGACTTGCTATTGTGTAACTGAACCTGTTTAAGAAATGATAAGCCTATTTCAGAGAAGGAATGCTATAAAAAAGCGATCAACATGATGCCTTCTAAAAATCTGCCTATATATAATCATCAAGGAAAAATGAAACACAAAGCTGTAGAAACATGTGAACGTGTACGTGTAAATAATGCATAATTGTGTTCGAGAAATAGCCCGGAAAGAGCATGTCTCCACACAAGTTGAATCTGAAAATTGATTCTCCATTCATCAGGGCTACGCATTTGGTACACCACACTGCATTACAGTGGATACTGAATAATATTAGGGTGGTTTGCCATTATACTTTGTTTGGTGCTACACCGTAATGGATAGGTTATATTACATTTTGTTAGCAAAACAGCAAGGTTAATCTGCCTTTAACCTCACTTCCTGCTATAGATTAATTAGCATGCTTTGGTCTGGATAATAGAAGTTTACCGGATTAAAACTCCTCAAACAATTTAACAAAACACTTTATTGCGTAATTAACCGATTTATTACGACCTGCCAACTGTTTGAACCATTTCCTAAATACTTGTGCTTACTGCCCTGTTCAAAACAGACAATTGAATAATCTATGCCAATATTATGGCAATGTGCCAATGTCTCCAAATAGCCAAAATGTTCGTGAAAACATCAATAATCGATACATAAATGAATTTATCAAATGCTAAATGTCAATGCTTACAGAAAATTCATGAACTCGTTCGTATAATCGTGGAAACACAAACAAGAATGAAGAATTCAGAAAACGTACAAAATTCGAATCGAAATTGAAGTTTCACAGTGCATAAAACCATACCAGAAAATTCGTGAGGAAAAAATTGCAGATCCAGAGAAAAGACAGAATTATCAGTGAAGAGTTAGCGCCCCAAGTTTACATTGTTGGAGCAAGTTGCGCTTGGAGTTTTTGCAACGTAACACGTGTGACAAATGACACGTGGTAGCTTAACAGGCTACCATGTGGAAAAGTAAAGGTTCGTAATCAGTTTCGCGAGTAAATTTCTTTTGCGGTCACTGAATGTTTAGCAACAAATTCAATTTGGTTACTAAACGTTAATTTATTTCAATTAGGTCATTGAACTTCAATTTAATTTTAATTAAATCTATGAGCTTCAATTTTATTTCAAATTTCACCGCTTCGTCACATGTCGTCTTCCAAATTGATAGTTGCAACACAAAAAAACTATTGTGCTTGGAATGCCAACTTAGGGTCTGTTTGAGTCATATTATTTTGACAGAATGTATTCTAAAATAGTAGATTAATGGAGAATATGTGGTTGAATAAGAAGGAAAAATTATTGATGTGATGAAAAATATTATTTATTAAAAAATGTGTGGTTGAAAATGAGTAAAAAATAAATAAATAAATAAAAATTTTAATGTGTACCAAACGGAAGCTTAGACTATGACACCTCATAAAAGTTACAAACTATTATTATGTGTACCTTTATCTTATCTTTCTTCATTCTATTTTCTTAACCCATTTTTCTCATTTTTCGGTGAAAAAACTCTCTTAAAGGTGCATGAAGTCGATATTTTTTTGGAAAATGTGGAGTTGAAAACAAGTAAGAGAAAATCATTTTCAAATAAATACTTAAAACTCAGTGGTCAAGTTTATCCAATAAACACACACCACGTGTTCTTTGACATCTTCAACATGTTAGTAACTAGTCCATCACGAGCAATTTATCTATCACCGATTTGAATGATAATAAAATTTCGCAGTGAATTAATAAGTTAACTATCACTAAAATGGATGATATATCGCATTATTGTTCCAGACTCATGTTAGCGTTTATTCTCCACCACCACTACAGATCTGTCGTCCTAACCCCTTCGGCTATTACAAAATTTAGTGGTCCTTTGCTGTCTTATTTCAAAAAACAAAAGAAAAACGTGCATTTTAAGCCCATGTCTGGTGATATTTTGTTGAAAAATGTATGATTACGTTCAAAATATTATATTGTGTAGATGTATGAATGAAAATGTTGATTTTTTTTTTTTTTAAATAATGGGCACCAGCCCATTGCTCATCCCGCCACGAATTAAATTAGCGGTCTTCACCTCGACAGTCACCTAGGATGTAATAACAACTTTATCCAATTAATCCACTCCATGTTTTCCTCGACAATTGAGATAATATTTATTTAAGATTTATGCTTTACAGAAATTCAACAGATTTTTGAATTTTCTGTCACATGGGGGCCCGCACCATGTATAAAATATTGAAAAAAAAATTTATCTTCCCGCCCTTGAATGTGAGTGTTTGATAAGTACAAAAATTTTGAATTTCTGTACTTATAGCTCAATTCTTTATTTAAATACAAAAATAAAAATGTGCTCAAGAGTTTGAACTTCTTGTGATACATTTCATTTTCCTACTTATATGTCAATCCAATTGATTTTTGTTATCCTTTTTGAAATTGGATTGGAACTCATTATTAAGCTTATGTTTGGTCCTCATTTTTTCAATAACTCATTTTCAATCATACATTTTTCAACGAAATAATTTTACACGTAAATCGAAAAAAATTCTTTAATTTTAAACCATATATTTTCCAAAAGTCACTATTCAAAAATGCACTATTCTCTAAAAATGGGTTCAAACAAGCTCTAAAAAGATAGCATGCTGTGGAATATTTATACAAAGAAAGATATGTAGTTGTTGATGATGAATGGAGTTGGACAAAGTACATGTCAATCCCTAGTTCCCTTGATGACGAGTATGATATCGTCACTATGCACTATAGCAAGGAGGGTTTGTTAAAAGAACAATTCTACACTTACCGAAAAAATAAAAACCAGAAAGTTTCCAGATACACACATGGGGTGAGCCCTATTTTTTTAATAGTATTTAATTCACATGGGGTCCACCTCCCATGTGAGTATCTGTAAGCTTTTCGACAAAGGAAATACTGGTAAGAAGTTTTGGCTGTTTAATGTTATTACTTCTATTTGTTATTCATTTGTATGATGATACGATCTTGATTGTGGAATTTGATGCTAGTTTAATCGGGTTAATGTCATATTGTTAAATTGGCTATGGGAAAATTCATTTCAAATTTGCTTCTAAAATAAGTTTCCTTTCAAGGTGAACTACAACTCGTGATTTTATATGTCTCGACATTGTATTTTTTATACCTTTAAAGAATAACGTTCTCCATAAAGTTCGTAGAAATATATGTTGTTCGTTTTGGCTGCCATTTCTTTTCACTTGAGATAATTGGGCAAATTTATTAGCACGTGGATTTGATGGAATGGTTCAACCCCAATTTTTTAGAATAGATTTTGTAGAAAATGACTTTTTTTTTTCTTTTTTTAGAGTATGGTTAAAAAGTAAAAAGTTTTTATTCACATGCAAAATTAATTCTATTAAAAGAATATAGGGGTGTAATAATGGGCAAGCTGGTTTCATGTAACCAACCGGCCCATGATGTTTCACGGGCCGTGCTAAGTCCATGATGTAAATATGTGCGTAAGCCCATGGCTAGCCAATTCCTGGCCGATCGATGAATTATGCCAGCAATAAAAGGAAATTACATAAAATCAGGCATTTAAGTTTACAAATTCAAAAACCAGGTCTAAACTTTATTTAATAAAAAATTAGGTATTTCATAATAATAACATAATAAATGTTTTCACTCAATTCAATTATAAATCCTAATTTTATTTCATTTTTCTCACCCTCCCTCCTTATCTTCTTCATCTCCTTCTCATGCCTCCCTCACTGTCAGACGTCGTCATCGTCGGAGCACCCGTCGCGGGAACCGCGTCGTCGTCGCCACTTAAGCAGCACTGCACTGCTTAATGAAGTGATTGGAGCCTCTGCGCGCGGAAGTGCAATGGCGGCGATCTGAAATCTTCTCCGATTTGTGGCGCTTTTCCAATGATTTTATATCACCCATGGTTTGTGTGGTCGTGGCGGTGGTACGGCTTGGAGATGACAACACTGTGAACGTCGTTGCTTTGCTTGATTTTTTATTTTTTGGTTTTGATCGTTGGATGGTGTTTTGTGTGGAGGTGGGATGGTGTTTGTGTGGTGGCGGACTTGATGATTTTGTTGGTGGAGTGTTGGNTTTTTTGGTTTTGATCGTTGGATGGTGTTTTGTGTGGAGGTGGGATGGTGTTTGTGTGGTGGCGGACTTGATGATTTTGTTGGTGGAGTGTTGGCTTAGCTGGCGTAGGCAACGGGGTTGGAGATGGTGGCGGGTGGCGGTTGTGGTGTGGTGATGTCTTTGTTGTTGTGGAGACGGGGGATGGTGGTGGATCTTGTGGCGACGACAGGGATGGAGGTGGTGGTGGGTTTAGGATTTTTTTGTTAGATCTGGTGGCGACGATTTTGTTGGTGGTGATGCTGTGGTGTTGGTGGTGGTGCTGTTGTGGCGGTAGCGACGGTTATGGGGTTGGCGTTGGATCTGGTTGCGTCGACGGGGTGGTGATTGGAGATCTGATAGAGTTGATTGTCATGCTTTTTGTTAACAGTCGATTGGATTTGGTAGCAGTGATTTTGTTGGGGGTGATGTCGTGGTGTTGGTGGTGGTGTTGTGTAGGTGGCGACGGAGACGACGACAGTGGGGACGGCGACGGTGATGGTGATGGTGATGGTCGTATGTGACCCACTATTTGGTTACCTGTGACCACTGTTTAATGTGACCTTAAAAATCGATAATTTGTAACCAACAAATTTGAAAATACGTGACTGATTGATAAATTGTGACTTATATTTTTTTTTATCTGTGACCAATAAAATAAACCGTGACTTTAAATTCGATAATTTGTGACCAACAAATTTGAAAATATGTAAATGATTGATAAATTGTGACCTATAAATTTTTTTTAATCTGTGACCAATAAAATAAAATGTGATCTATAAAAAATTTTATTTGTGATCTCGAATTAATATGTGATTAATTAATTATTTAATACGTGATCAATAAATAAGTTGTGACATATGATTATATACATGTGACCATTAATTATATAATTGTGATTTTATTATATTTAATTAATAAATAAATACATCATTTTTGCATTAATTAAACTTAAAACTTGATTTTTGAATTGTGCATAGTTAATGTCTTAATTGTGAGTTTTCCCCCAACAATAATAAGGGCATAAGCTTGAGGATCATGAACCATCATGTTTCTTTAAAGGCCATTAGCCTTTAAAGACAGGTCGTAGTTGATAAATGTCCATCCGTCTTTCAAAATTAGAATTTAATATTTTTTAGGGAAAAAAATTTATATACAAGAGATTAGGTATGACATATTTCAAAATTAAGAAACGAAGTTTAAAATTTCAAAAATCAAATTTTTTAAAATGTTATCTATAAACTAATTAATTAAACTTATATTTTACTAATTAAATATATTAAGGTCACAATTCTCTATAATTTGTTCACAAATTATAAATTAATTGCTCACAAATTATTTATCGATCATTATACGAAATTTTATAGGTCACAAAATATTTCACGATCACAAATTTATCAAATTAATAGGTCACATATTGTTCACTGGTTACAAATCACAAATTTTACAAGTCACAAAATATCTAATTAATTAGTTACAAATTAATTTTCGGTTACAACTTATCAAATTATTGGTCACAATTTATTTCTCGTCACAAATCAAAATTTTTATAGATTATCGATTATTTATCGATTACAAAATCAAACTTTAATTGGTCACAATTTATCCGTCACACGTTATTTTTTAGTCACATGATATCTAAATTACTGGTCGCAATCTCAAATAATTGGTCACTGTAGTAGTGGCACTTCCAAAAAACTACCATTTTCAATTTCATCACTACCGTCTCACCACCACAACCACCAACAAACCTGAAGGGAATTAAATGGCACAATGATGCAATGACCCAATGGGCTGAATGAATTGGCCCAGCTGGCATTTAATTGAAAGCCCATCAACTGTTTTTTATAAACTATGGGCGGAGGCGTGTTGTTTGGAAAAAGGAAGACCAAAGTTGTGTTTTACTTACCCTTTAAATTGAACGGTCCGGATGTCACCAA
>CAIGRQ010193826.1:636-21669 GCA_903798375.1 Fraxinus sp. D2006-0159
GAGAGAGAGAGAGAGAGAGAGAGAGAGAGAGAGAGAGAGAGAGAGAGAGAGAATTTGAGTGGCAATTTTCTTGCGAAATTACAAGAGAGTGTATTTAAGGTCCAAAAATGGCAGTTGGCACGTATTTGGGATTGACCTCTGCTATAGCCCAATTTAACATTGGGAAGATTACATAACTAATAGGTTAAGTTTAACCAATTTCAAATTTAAGAGATTAAGATTTAAAATTTAAAATTTCAGACATTTTCAAATCTTATTTATAAATAAATAAATTAAAGCATATATTTTATTAATTAAATATATTAAGATCACAATTCCATATAATTTGGTCACATATTATTAATTGATCACAAATCAAAATGTCGCATGTACCATCACCATCACCATCACCACCACCTCTACCATCTCCTCAAATCCATTATCGTCAACGCCACCATCGCCTCGACCACCATCTACACTCTTCACACCGTGGACCACCATCTCCACCACACCACCACCACCACCACCACCACCACTATCAACCAAAAAAATCCCCAAACCTACCATCATCGCTGTAGCAGTCGCCACCACGACTACCACCAATAGTCATCGCAATCACCACCAATCCACAGTTACCACCACCACCATCTCCATCATAGCCGCTACCACCAATTAATCAGTCACAACCACCACCATATATGAACGTCCCCGCCGCCACAGGTACAAGCACAACCACCGCCACACCACGCCATCGCCACCGTCAAACCCACCACCACCACTCGCTGCTAGAAGAAGAACCCACAACGGCGATCTGAGCCACCGTCCGCGGGGTAGCGACGATCTGGCGCTGCGCACGACTGCACTCAGTTCGCCGCCATATGCCGCTTTCGCCGATGAAGAGGAAGAGAGAGTGAGAAGAACACCAAACCCACCACCACGCCACCACCAATACAAACATCAAACCCACCACCATCGCTCACTACCAGAAGAAGAAGCTGCGCTACAGTCCGCTCAACAGCGACACTCGACAATTCGCATGACAGCGGTGATCTGGCGCTACGCAGGACGGCACTCAGTTTGTCGCCGATGCCGCTTCCGTCGATGAAAAGGAAGAGAGAGTGAGAAGAGAGAAGACGGTAGAGAAAAGGTTTGAGATGAAATATCTGATTTTTGAAAAGTGAAACCTTATATCTTAAATTTGAAATTGAATATTCAAAATTCTGATTTTGTGTAATTTCTACTTTAACATTATGGCCCAAAAGGTCATTTTTATATGTAATAAATAAGTTTTAAGTGCATTTTTTTTTTACGTCTAGATTAAAAATTTGGGATAATTGCAGCAACGGTCTCAAATATTTGAATTTTTTATAAACTTTACTCTAACCTTCACCATGTGTCATACCCAGTTCTACACCTTTCATAAGATTATATTGCCAATCATTGTATGTTTAACCATAATATAAAGCAATGAGTGATGACATTTCACTGGGTCCTATTGATTAAGGTACATAGGCATATCCTGAAATTGAAATGAGCACATTCCATTTCTTTTTTATTCTCTTCATTCCGTTTTGTCGAATGCCTAAGAAGATCGAATTATACGAATTAGCCTCATGCATGGAGTTGGAGTCTTCCTTTTCAAAATAAGTCAGCAACAACTCAAATTTTCACTCTTCATGGTAAAAAGGATTTATCTTATCAAAGGGAAGTAAAGAAGTAGCACTCATTGCATTGCCATCCATTTGATCGTGATTGACCAAAATAGTGGGCTTTGACATTTTTGTTAATCATTATTTTGAAAAAAATGACAACTTTTGCTATTTATTCTCATGAAACAATTAGAATAAAATAAAAAGAAATTGTCCATTCCCTTCTTCACTCCACTCCACCCAAAATAAAAAATCAGCCACCACCGCCGGGCAGTCCACTATTTTGGTCAACTAAATGCGAATTTATGAAATGTTTGGAATTGTGGGTAGCATAAAGTGAAGATTGAGGTAACAAAAAATTTATCCCTAATTTTTTTTTTTTGAATTGTGCTACATGTACATCATCATTTACTTATTGATTTATATAAACATGATATGGTGAGATATGATTAGATCAGAATATCATCAACCGAATATAAAAAAAAAAACTCATCCATTCTCTTTTTGACACGTTATTTGTTGATAAACTGTAAACATTTAGGAAGCGTTTGATAAACTCAACCAAGTATAATAAGCATTTTTCAAAATTTATATACTCCAGCCCTCTTCCACCCTTGAATGACGACATGACAGACCTGAAACATTTAGAGTGCGTTTGTTTTGTGTTTCGATTTTGAGTTCATTTTCAATTTTTTAGTTTTGATGGTTTATTTTAAGATTTCTAAAACATGTATGATTTAAAATTTTGAAAAATTATTTTATGGCATTTTATTTCGATAAATTTTATTATTCAATAAAAATGAAATAATTTTATATTAATATATAGATTTTAATGTTTGTAAATTTTACAATATTTTTTCTCGCTACAAAACTAGAATTAGAAAAAATAAATTGAATTCAAAATATATGAAATAAAAGTAAAAATTAATGTTATGCACTAAAAATATTTGTTTGTATTCATTTAAATATTTTTTTTTCAAAATTTTAATTTTTAAATTTTTAGTATTTATCAATTTTATTTTTAGGATTTTATATTTTCATTTTTTTAAAACTTTTAGTTATTAAAATTTTATTTACAACAATTGTTTTTCATATTTTGGGTATTTTTAGAATTTTACACCGAAAACACTTAAAATATCATAAGTGCGTTTTGGGTTTTATATTATAAATTATCAATATTTCTAAAAACTTATTTTCAAAAATAGCATACCGAATGCATTTTCAGTGTTTTGTAAAACTGAAAACGACTTGAAACAGTAAATCAAATGCACTTTTAGCTCCTTTTGAGCTCCAATCCCTAAAAAATTATTTTTTTTTGAGTAAAATAATTTTATACGTAAATTTAATTTTATTTAATACTTTTTAATCACGAAGGGGAAGTGGGATGAAATTAAATGGCGGGAAATTTTACGGCCGGTTGAATGGTAAACATAATTTTTAAAATTACTTTTTACTTTCGAGAAAAGTAAATGAATTTTTGGTCCCACAATTTACAAGCATACTGAGAAAAACAGAAATCACTTGAAAGTTAACAACGCCAAAAAAAGCCAAAAGTTTTTCAACTTTCTCCTCTTCTCCATCTCTAACCTGTCCATGAACTGTCTCCTCACTCTCCCCAACCCTATCCTCAAGATCCTTCACACACACACACAGTGGGGGACAATGATGCATTAAATGCGGGAGTCCTGTTTTGTTTTAGATTCCTTCCTATGTTGGCATTTTCTCTTCCAAATATACTCAGACAGATCATCCAATATACCACACATCTGCTTCATTTTTTGCTCTAATTTGAGCTTTGTTTTTTTAATCTACTATTGGGTTTACTTGTATTTGATCTTTTGCATTTTTAGGGAAAAACCCTTTTCAAGCACTGTCTGATTTATTTATTTATTTTGTATCTTTGTAAAGATTTTTTTTAACTGTTTTACTTCATACCCAGATTGAATCAAAAACCAATTTGACAAAAAATCGAATACAGTTACTGAATTTTTGTGAAGTCACTATTGGTTGAGAGGATTTAGTTTGGAGGTGAAAAATGGAGGGGAGAACGAACAAATATAGCCAAGTGAGCCCCGAAAGAGCAAAAGTATGGACAGAAAAATCGCCCAAATATCATTACAATCACCACAATATTCGGCAGCAGAATACCGGAAAAGTTCCTGTAGTGTATTATTTATGTAGGAATCGACAATTGGAGCATCCGCATTTTATGGAAGTTCCCCTCTCTTCCCCTGATGGACTCTATTTAAGAGGTACTACTCAATTTTATTTCTACTAACTCAACTCACATGAATTAATCTGTATTTTGTGGCTTTTAGAAATTTTAATATTTTGTTTGTTTTGAAGATGTGATTGAAAGGCTTAATGTTTTGAGAGGCAGAGGCATGGCTTCGATGTATTCTTGGTCTTGCAAGAGGTGAATGACACTGAAAGTAGTCTATGATTTTGTATATGATTCTGAAATCTGGATTTGGTGTTGAATATTTATGAATTTTGATTTTTGGTTTTCTTTATCAATACAGGAGTTATAAGAATGGGTTTGTGTGGCATGATCTATGTGAAGATGATTTAATCCTTCCTGCTCATGGGAGTGAGCATGTTCTGAAGGGTTCTGAGCTCTTCGAAGAATATAATTTGGGTAAATTATAATTTCTCTTGAGGTTGCATCTCGATGGTAGAGTATTTAGCTTTTAAATGCGGTTAGAATCTTTTAAACGTTTGTACGACATGAGGAATTTGTCCTTACCGTATCTCTATGCCTTTTGCGAGAGAAGCAAGTTTTATCACTATATGGAGATGTAGGGAAAGTAGGAATCAATATCGAATCATGGGTTTCTAGTTCAGATTAATTAGTTAAGTTCCTGTTTGGTACACATTAA
The DNA here is from genome assembly GCA_903798375.1 of Fraxinus sp. D2006-0159. Lineage (NCBI taxonomy): Eukaryota > Viridiplantae > Streptophyta > Magnoliopsida > Lamiales > Oleaceae > Fraxinus > Fraxinus sp. D2006-0159. Next base: position 5,144 of record CAIGRQ010193826.1, read on the forward strand.
AATTTTCATTTTCATTTTTCTACTCATTTTCCACCGCACATTCTTCAATAAAATAATATTTTCCATCACATCAATAAATTTTTCTTCTTTTTTAACCATACATTTTCCATCAATCTACTATTCCAGAATTCATTCTTCCAAAATAATGTAGCTCAAACACACCGTAAGTCTGTTTATAGCAAATACCTCGTAATTTAATGTCTAATCAATGAAATTACAAAAGCACAAGGCTTGTGAACTGCTAGTATTTCAGGTGAAAACAGGTGTTAATACCACCTAATGGACACCAACGAGTAAAATATTATTGCGCTTCAGGACTCTAGATGCTGTAGCTACAAAAAATGCACTAACTGTAGGCAGGTGTAGGAAGTTATGCCTTTAGTATACCCTTCAAATGGGAACTAGCCATTGTATACCATGAAGTGGTAAAGGTTGTTCTTGTGAACAACTACCCTAAAGAGAAATTGGCATAGGGAAAGAGAAATGGAGTGGACCATCCTACAAGTACGAAGTCATCCATCCTTAACGATTCATCCATAGTATAAAATCATTTTTCTTCTTTGGTAATTTATCAAGGACTGTAGTCATAAGGTTCCTCCTACCTCAACTGCTTCAACCATTTCTGAGTACCTAATTGTATTTTCTGGGGTGAATGAAGATTAAATCATTGCACTATGAGTTCTCTTGCATTGCCCTTCGAGTGGGTTTCGAAAAATGAAATCCTTCGTTGGCCGATAAACTGATCTAGTGAAAGCAAAGAACTCAATTTGATTTTTCTTTCTTCCTAAGCATATGAACCATGAATTTTCTTCTTATGCGTCATCAATTAGATGGATGAATATTTTGAAAGAACTTTTCAAGGAAAAAACTGGTCCGTTCACTTTCTATTTCTGATCCTCAGACAGCACCCTCTTGTTCAATTAATTGATGCTATTCCCTGTTCTTGAGACTGTTCAGTAGTCAGACATTTGAGGACATGGATTGAATTAACTATTAAAATTTTGAGATCTTAACATTTTGGGATTTCGATAGAAGGAAAGTAGGAAACAATGCCTATGTGACTAGAAGAGGAAAAAATTTGCAAAGATATGGCGTAATTATTCATGCTCTGTCTCCTTGATGTTTTTATGAAATAAGTTTTCAAATCTACAATCCTTAAACTATTCTACTTACTGTTTCTTAGGTCGCTTTAGTCCTATAATGGTGCAGAATCCAAAAACATTACCAGAACCACCATCTTTCAGAAGCCAGGTTGAATCTTCATCTCCATCTAGCTTGAACGGTATAAGTATGAAGAATTCTCAAGATGATGAACTATCTCCTCCAGTTCATTGTCCGGGATCGTCTGCTGTATCTCCAGAGTCCATTATCGGTAAAAAATCCTGTTGGAATGGGCCTTTGAATTTGACACAGTACAAGGTCTACAAGAGTGATGGGCTCACTGATGCTTCCACTCAGACTGAGGAAAGTTCAAGCAGAGGTGTTGCTCAAGATACTAGTACAAGAGTCGTTTCAACTGAAGATGGTTCATCAGAACCAGAAAGCGGCAAGACTAGTGAAAACAAGGTTCCTCAGATAAAAGAGACTTCTGATATATGCAGTGATTTAGTTTCACCACCACCATCGACATCTAGTGCACCTTCGTCGAGTGGTAGGATTGATACTTTGGAATCCCTCATCAGATCTGATGCTAGAAAGTTCAACAGCTTTAGGATACTTGAAGAGGAAGAATTTCAAATACCATCTGGTATGAAGTTCAAACCTTCGAATATGCTAATGCAACTGATTTCTTGTGGTTCAATTTCAGTTAAAGATCTCAGCTTTGGCCTAATTCCAACATACAAGCCAACATTTTCATATTCCAAATTTGCGTCCCCATTGTTCTCAACATCATCGATGTTGGGAGAGCATGATTACCTTGTGGAGAATCCAAGGCTAATGCGTATGAAGCTGGAAGACAAGGAATACTTTAGTGCGAGCTTGGTTGAAACAAATATGGCCAAGGAAGGAGTAGCCGCTCTAAAACGATCTTCCTCATACAATGCTGACAGGTCGGTCTATTATTTACCCATGTTTGACCTCACGAATTATGCATATGTGAGTGTACCAAATTATTGAGTACATAGTTTCATGGCTGAACTAAGTGGAAATGCAATTTCTATGATTCTATGTTACTCCACTTTCAAGAATGGTGAATTTTATGCTATTTCAAATCCTATCTACATTTTTCCCCTGGACCATGTCCGTCTTTCACATTGTATGTTGGAACTCCAGTTCGTGGTTGATATGATATATGATAGAATGATGTTATTTAGTACCAGTGGTGATATGACACCAGTCTAAGTATCATAATATGATACTTAGTTGAAGGTGGAATTATGTGATTCATATAATTGTAGCTCTTATTTAATGCCACTTATGTGCTATTTAAATCGGTATTGTAACACCAGTGGTGCTAAATAATATTATTATATATGATATTTTGATATTTTAACTAAGGAGAAGTGGTCATAGTTGTTGAGGCAAAATCTCTTGATTATTATTTTGTTATTCACGTTTAACAAATATTGGTGGGTGTTAAGTTTTATATCCTTCAATATATCTTGTTTCCCTTCTTCATGATGAAATAAATGAAATCATTTGACGATCAAGGACTACGAAGGAAATTGATTCAGTTGAAGAAAAGGAAGAGGCCAGCTCTACACGTTTGAAGTGCATTCCAAGATCAATCAAGGCTACGCTAAGCAAGCAGCCAAAATGTGAATCAATGAAATCCCCTAACTTCGAGTGGCCTAGAATCTTATCAGATAGAGTGGAAAATTCAAGGACCATTGCACCGGACACACCAGATTGTAGAAGCAAGAGAACTACCGAGCCTATTTTGGGGAAAAAACAGTCGAGGAAACAAGATACAGCTAGAGACAACAATGAATATGTAATCAAAATCGAAGAAAGTTAAGTTCCAACTCCTATCAGGGGCACTCAATTTACTAGTGTGAAGCTTCTTCTCATTTATGGAGGTTGAGATTTTCTTTCTCATTTTTTCAACAGGCTTGCTTCAGGAGCTCGGGTTATAATACAATCCAAAGCAGCTTCCAACAGCGAGCAGAGCTCCTAGAGATATCCGAAGATTGGTGGACAACGTCAATTTTATGTAGATTTCATGCAGAAAAGGCTGTTCATACTGTATATGGCCCTTGGATGTTTATGTTTTCACTAAGTTCAGTTCTTCTAAATACCATTTAGAGTCCGTTTGATTGGAAGAATGGAATTGTGTGGGGGGGGGGACACACGTCCCCCTGTCACTTGGCCCGGTCACCAACCCGGGCCAAGTAGCATCTTCCATTGTGTGGAAAGAAAATGAATTTCAGGAAATTGAATTAGCAATAATTTATGTGAAAATTGTCAATTAATTATGTTTGATTAATATAATTTTCCACTTGAAAAATATTGAAATTTTGAATTTTTTAGTATTCGTTTGACTTTGTTTTTCATGAAAATTGTTCATTAAAGGGATAAAATTTGCTAAAATTGGGGATATAATTTGTATCAATTACCACAAAAAAGAAAAAAGAAATTTTAAAAGAAGTTGCTTGGAAAAAAGCTTTTCCCACTTTCTCAAAAATCAAGAAAATGTGGAAAATCAACTTTTAGAAAAATTTAGTCAATCAAAAGCAAAAAGGTGAAAATAGAATTTAATTTCCTTTTTCTATGAAAAATATAGCCCTGCCTCGGTGTTTCTGCAGGTCTGAAATTGAGAAATGAGTGAAGAAAATAGCACATTTTCTGGGAGGAGCAAGTATAGATTGAGAACTTAAGAGTGGCTCCTGTAGAGAATCCTTGTAAAAATTTTGTTACCAGACATGATATGCAAACCCGTTATTATGAAAGCATAACAATATTTGCAGTCGAAAAGAAAATTTTAACATTATGATCGCGTTTTATACAAACAGGTCTACAAGACCATCGCAAGGACTAATGCATGTCGATGCAAAAAATGTCCTGCGAGAAAATTGAACCGCTTTACTGATGGATATCTTCCTCGGAACACATTCTCCAAATAAATCCAATGAAGTGTCGTCGAGAAATTTCTTTGACCAGAAATCATCTAACCATCCCTGCGATTCTAGGAGAGCACGAAGAAGATTCTGGGCCTCCTCGTATCTGTCTAGTGTTATACGAGTTGCATTTCAAGCATTTGCATGCGACAATGTGAAAATGCACTTCAGACGTTGCTCCACAGTCGTTGCATAGTATCCACACCTAATTGTACAAAATCATTAAACTAAGCAAAAAGCGAGTTTATTCACGATTTTATCCACTTCAAAATATACAATGCATACCATTCTGTTATTGTACATCTCCGGCATCAGAGTCGAAGAAACCTGTATTCATTATTTCAGTACAAATTTAGCCAAATGGAAGGTGCTGTATTTGTATGAGTATCGATTGAGAGGAGATATTAGTACCTCTTCATCGAGCTTTCTCCATACATTCGACATGTCACAGATGGATTTCGAGCAGACAGGACATGAGTACCTTAAAGATCCCAAAGAAAAAACACAAGTCCTCTTACTAAACGAGCAGAATTTCTTACAATTGAACAAAGAGCTGTGAATTTAGCATTATTGCAATGAAAACATTTTTATCGTGTTCCTTCAGTTCTTACCGGCAATGAAGCTCCATCTCCTTGACACATTCCAAATGTATAGTATGCCCACAAGGTAAAACAGTAATGTCTTTCATCGTATCGAATAGAAACTGCACATTCAAAAGCAAAAAGCCAATTATTTAAGAATGCATAAATATTGTGCTCACTTACAAGTAATCTTGGTTTACCTCAAAACAAACTGGACAGTTATGGTGCATTGCTCTTTCTACACAATGATGTGCATCCTTGATCAAATTCGAATAACAACATCCTGGGACCGTTAATTATGAAAAATTTCAAACATCAAAATAGAGGAAATTATAGCCTCGGAAGAAAATCGAGATACAAGAATCATGTTAGCATACCACATTTGTTACAGTGGAAGAAATTCTCCTTCCCTCCGGTTCTGCATAAGTAGTCATCAAAACTAAATTTAGAAATTTATTTCATGAATCGGGAATTCAGGACATGCCCAACTGAATTATTTATATCAAACATTCATGTAAAATTCGGTGAAAGGCTGGTCGTTTCATAGTTGCATAGGAAGGCATGCTTTAATGAACGAGAAATACATGAAAAATAGTATACAATCAGAAGCTTAGTCATACCTACATATTCCACATCCGTCACAGTGATATTGTTTCTTTGAGACCTAATCACAACAGTGAATCTAGTAAGAAATTGCATTGATACGAGCAAATTAGATATGCAGCGTGAAATAATGAGAAAATAAATTCTGCACAGCTTACATCATCATCAAAAAATTTGCATTTTTTGCAAAAATACTTTCCCATGCAAATGCCACAATTTATGCAGTTTTCTCGAATCTGATCAGACAGAAACAAGTATATTTCAGACCAAATAAATTCTATCTTAAATTTAATAAGTAATCTGACAAATCTATATGACATACATCTTGTTCTGTGCCGCATAAGGAACATATGACCTGAAAACATGAATTGAGAAAATTAGCCAAACACCAATGAAAAACTCGAGCTCGTGGAGTAATTCTGAAGACAGGATTCTATCAAACAATTTATGAGAAATAAGAGGAAAGCGAAAGAATATAAGTGGTCATAACAAAAAGGAGAAATCGTAATTCTAACATCAAATGATATAGGTAAGCAACTAGAAACTAAGTCTCGTCCCCAATAAATTTGTAGTCATCTAGAAGAATCCTTTTTCACAACTCTATTCGAAACTGATATTGTTAAAGAAGTTATTTAACCTCATCTGCAAACTAGACTCAACAATGCCTGAACAATTCCAGACCAAGAAAATAACAGTTTCTTATGGCATTGAAAATTGTAGTGGAAAATTTTGTATCAAAACGAGAGCACCAAGATTTCCTCCTTCCTTTCTTATGCATTTTCTCAAGCAGAAAGAAGGCATAAAAAAAGGAGCAAAGCTTGAATATGCTTCTTATATTTCAATTATCCATCATCAATGTTGACCTTCTATAAACTTCAATTTTTTCCCCACAGCAAGTACAAACAACAAGCTTTATTCAATATACATTGCTAGTAGACAGGACATTTCTCAATGTCCCTAGAATGAACAGTCAACTATTCGACCAAAACGAGGACGATTGTCAAGTTGCACGAAGAAATGGCTCACCCTTTTAACTTCATGGCGTGGAAGATCATGCCGATGAAGTGGATCAATTTCAAGAGTGTTCTGTCGAAAAGAAAACGGAAAAATTAGCTGCTCGAGTCCAAATATATAAATCGAAGAATTAAAGCACAACTAAAGCAAGATTCAAGAACAAAGTAGAGTAGAGTCACACCTTAGTTTCATTGTGGCAATGCCTGCAATCAAAGATCTCATCACAACATGGGGCTCTGATCTTGCATCTTCTTCTGTAATGCTTGCATCTAACAAAAAAATCGATCATTAGCACCATATAATTATAAATTCCGCAACATAAAAAATCGAAATTTGCACGAAAAATGGAAAAATAAAAAAAAATAGGATTAGGAAATTAGAAATACCCATAATTCAAAGAATCAATCTCTAGCAGATGCTCGTCTTTATCGAAAACCTCTGATCCGTCAAATGATGAGTTAGGCTCAAATTCACAAGCCATTTCTTCAGCTTTCAGCTTTGAAATTGTCCTCTTTATACTGCAGCAACAAATTCAGAAAAATAAAACCCAATTTCTTCATGAAAATATCACGTCACAAGATTTTTATCAATTGGGCATTTATACTTACCAGAAATATTTCAAATTCTGAGGCACGAATCACAATTTGTTTTGGAAGATACACGCATGTATTTAACAAAATTTGGTGCTTAAGAATCCTACAGCCCATAGTTTTTATGAGGGAAAAATGGGTTCCCTCGTAGTAAAGAATTGACAAAGCTGTGACGTCGTAATCGAGATTTGACTGAATTAGAAGGTTGTAACCGACCAACGGCAGAGGCACCTTTACGAAGGAGCAAAATTTGATGGCAGAAGATATTATGAACAGAGAAAAGATTTGAAAATGTATGTGTTATTGTATCTCACTGTCATGTCTCAATGCGTGGGATTCACCCATCTACATTCTTTCGATTCGATGATTCGATCATATTCTGTTTGTGAATTCAATTTGTTTGACAAAGGTATATATTCGAGCGATGAACTAGGTTGATTTACTTGTTAAATTATATCGTCCAAAAGTTTATAACATTACATGTTCTTTGTGTACCAAACTAATTTATTTTTTATTCATGTTTCGAACTTGAATTCGAGATATTTACTTGGTTTAGTCTCATGTTAAATTACTTCAAGATGAAAATTTAGGTTAATAGAAACTGGATTAATATTGTATTCGATACTATTTTTCATTTGAGTTTTTTGTTTGTTTGGTGTAAAAAAGGAAAATGTGTAGAGTACATATTAACAAAACATATAGAGAAATGCCACGATAAAATAAGGGATTAAAAGATAGTTTTGCACGTTGGATGCAACCACAATGATAGACGTGTTGTCTTTGGAGAGAATAGCATCCAGAGCAACGATCCCACAAATTTAAGAGATATTGTGAGAAAAGATTTCAGCATTGATATACTATATATACTTTAATTTATTTGAATTTTCTTTAAACTCACTTCCAACTTCGAGTATTAAGAAATGCTCTTGTTATTGTAAAAATATGGTTTCGTAACAAACAACTTATTCCAAATCACTCCCCATTCATTCTCGTAATATTCATGAGCTATTTGTTCAATTGCCCTCCAAACATAGTTAGGGGCCATTACCTTTCTTTTTGTCTTCCATGAATTGTATGATGGCGCAAAAGATAAAGTTGGTTGTGAAATTCATTTTGTAAAGTAATAGTTGTAAGGCCAACGATATCGAGAAAAACAACGCAAAGGTTGTTACGCATTTAAGCACCACGCTGCCTTATGCACCAACATTATATTTGCTCCTATAAGTCTAGATGTTTGCTCATCGCGACTTATCATGTACCACACACATTTCTATACTACTATTATAATTATTTTTCTTCTTGTTGTTCGTATGTTTAGAATGAATTTGAAAATTGAACTTATCAAAGAACTCAAATCTTAATTTACATTGAATAAATGAATTTGTAATTTCAAAAATCTCTTATAATAGATCATTCACCGATTTAGATAATAAATTAATAATACGATGCTATTAGATTAGGCTCGTCTATTCATAGACAATGACACATATCGAAGCACCCGTTTAACCACAATCTTTAGTTGTTGTAACATTATAATAAAAAATTATAGGATCATAAATAAATTAGAAAAATATTTTAATTTAGAGGGAGGTGTTTTGACGCACTATTCGTTGCGTGATGATTTTTATGTTACATCCTATAGTTGGATTTGAAAAACAAACGAGAGTCTGCAACTTTACAATCAAAATGGATAAGTATTGGATTTTATTGACTAGGCTCCACGTCATTTCTTCATTAAATTTCGTCTGTTTGTGTTTTTTTTCCAGACAGCAAACAACCCAAATCCACGTTAAAAAAAGGTTGATGGATCCATGGGTCCATTTGCTGCGACGACAGTCATATCGTTAGAACTGGTGATGACAGTGAATCGAATCAAGTCATTTTAACCTTACACACTCCAGCTTGGCTTGACCCTAAAAATGAGCCGAGCTCGACTCAATCTTGGGGACAAATCGAGCTTATAATAATGTAAATGTCATTTTGTCTTGTAATTCAATATTTTAACACATCAAAGATTAGGTTTAATCCGTTTCACAAGAATATTTAAAATATTAAAAGAACGTAATAAATACTTTAAAATACACGATGAGATTTGTAGGGGTGACAAAAAGGCTAAAATAGTTCGCCGACTTGGCCTATCAAAGTTCGGTCCAGGACGAATCGGACTTGTTTCGGGACAGGGACGAGTTCAGGCCCGAGCCGAACGGGAATTCGTTCGACCAGCCAAGCCTATTCGAGCTCGCAAACAGTTTGTGGGAATAGCCCACGAGCCTACTTGTAGCATTATATATATTTTGAAAATTGGATCTGTTTCCAAGAGTACCCTTTAAAAAAAAACATTTTCTCTTGCCGCCCCGATCATTTCATTCCAAGTTAAGAAGATGCAAAGTGACGTTTATCTCTACAAGAACGGTGCGTTCTTTTGTATAAGGTATATAGGAAGGACAAGGGGGTTACACATCTCACGGTATATTGGCTATATTGTCACAAATTTATCTATCCTAAAAAAAAATCACAAAAAGCAAAGAGTTGTAATAGCCATAGCAATCCTAAAAGATATACAATTTTACTTCTAGACACGTGTTCTAGACGTACTTAATAAAGCACAGAATAAAAATTATACGATTGTTCTCCACAAAGCACATTTACTTTGTTGCAAAAAAAATAAAAAATAAAAAATATATAAATGCTTCGGTGATATAAAAGTCAAAACTCGAATTAGCAAAATCGACACTCAATTTAAAAAATTGAAATCAAGTTAGCAAATCATAACTCAATTTATGCAGAATTAATTTCAATGTAGGTTGAGGATTGATTTTGCTTAAATTAATTATTTTCGTACTAATTTTATTGAATTGAATGTAGAATGAGGATGTTTGACATGAAAGTACTCAAATGCTTAAATTTTCATGTTAAATCGATTTTCCCAAGTTTGATAATTAATATAAAAGTTTTTCCTTTCAAATCGTTGAATAATAGAGGAATCATTCTGGAAAAATAATATTGAAACAAAGATTATGAAAGAATATAAGGTATTTTCAAGTTTTTTTTTCCTTATTTGGGTTATGTTAGATTATTTATTTAATTATTTTACCAAAAAGAAAAATTTAATTTGGCCCGAATATAGTGTTATTCACGTACATTTTCAATCGTCGACTTAGCATGTATAAAATGAATGACCCGATCATAACGGGACGATCATGATGGCAAAACTTCACTAATATTCTGATGAAGAACTACTTAAAATTCAACAATTAATTAAATAATTGACATCAATTTGCTTTCTTATCTTGGGTATTAGGTAGGACTATTTATGTGATTGGGAATATTTCCTAACAATCTTTCTTAGCTTTCAATTGAATTTTAAGCTAATTCAGTTGTCTTTATATTCCACTTGAGTGTCTTATACACAAGCTTTTGAATAAGTTAAAAAAGAGTGCATGTATGACTCGATGAATGAAGATCTAAAAAGACAAAATCATACAACTATCTAAGTCTAAACACGTACACCTTTGTAAATTATGCTTTTCACGCTACTTTTCTTAATTATTGTACACGAACACAATTAAAAGATTTTTCAAATTTTCATTCGAAAGTCAATGATAAGAGAGTCGAAACTCGAAGGTTGAAACTTCGAAAGTTAGATTCGCATGATAATTAGTAACATCAAGTTTGTTGTGGTACATGCCTCTTGGGTTTTCTTGAAACTTTGAACAATAGACATGTGGGCTCTGAATGAACATGGTAAGGACACATGAAGATTGCCAAATTTTTATGGCATAATTAAGAGTGGGGAGAGGGCTATTGAGGGATTGATTAAGAGTTAACATCTCATTAGCAAAGTTTGAGAGTTGAAAATAGTGTATGTAAGTAGTAAAGAGTTGAGTTAAAAGCCATAATTTAGAACCTAATATTGGGTGGGAGTTGGCATAAAGTCTTTGAAAGTTGTTAATGGGCCACCTCACTAAGTGGTTCTCCTTCACTAATTCCACTACTATTACTAGAACTTGACATTAAGCATGTGTTTGAGAATTGAGAGAGAAGGGTGCGGGGAGGTGAGGTGAGGAGAGGGGTGGGTTGGGTTGGGGTGGGGGTAGGGATGGGGATGGGGATGGGTAAGTACGAATCTTGTACCGTGTCATAACGTGATCAGTTAGTTCATACTTTTAATTCAATCAAGTTACTCTACCCAACTTGGGGTCAATTAGTTTATACTTTTACTCCGATCATATTACTCTACTCAACTTCATAAGGTTGACAAATGGAAAAATGATACAATTTTTGACATGACATCAAATAAATTTGACTTTAGAGCTATTAATATTTTCCTTTGTCAAGCTAACACACATGATGGGTGATATGGCCGGAAATAAAGTATAAGTTTAATTATTCAATTAAGGTAAAATGGGAAATGGGTTTGGCTACCCCATAACTTTTTTTCTTAAGAAATTTAAAGAGTCCAAATATATATATCTAAATCTAGATAATTTTACTTAAACCAATTTAAACACAATATTTATTACACGGAATTTCATAGAAGAAATAATAAAGCTCTTTAAGACTAAAGATTAATAAAGCTCTTTTAGAATTAATGAATGATAGTTGACTTTGGGAATGAAAGGAGAATTTTAAATTAAACACAATAATTGAAATATTTAATTAAAATATTGAACAAAATTAGACGCGATACAAAATTTAAATGAATGCTCGATCAAAATAGGATGTGTGTTGAGATCCAGATATGGCTCAAATGGTACGAATGAAGACTAATCAGGTCATTGATAACGTCATTTTAGATGGTAGAAACTCCAATGGGGTTGGTAAGGACAACCCTCCCCATGCCTCGCCTAGTTGGGAATTTTCGAGATTCAAGGTGGACGGTGTGGGTTGGGGATGGTGCGAGGCCGAGCCGAAAAGGGGATTAAAAGAATTATATTTACTCTCCTTTTATTCATTTATTTTTAAATGCAATTTAAAATTATTAAATATAAAATAAAATAGAGGATAATAATAATAATAATAATAATAATAATAATAATAATAATAATAATAATAATTGATGAGGAAAAAATATGATAGGCTCGAGCTCGAGCTGCTTGACCCGAACTCGGGCCAGTAGGCATGATCTTGGCCCACTCCAAATGGGCTAATTCCAAGGTCGGGTCCATTATACGGTTAGGTCTAGGAATACTAATCCTACTCAACTACAAACTCTTAATTTATTACAAATTTTACCCTTGCACGAATTGTGTACTTCTAATACAATACAAACACCCAAGATAACTAGAACTACACGAAGTTAAGTCCTTCCAGAACTCCCCCTCCAACATCTATAAATACATAACCTAGTCTTATTATTCAGGTATGTTATTTACACAATTTTACAGTATATATCTTTTCTCAAATTCTCTCTCTGACTTAAGCATCGGAGAAGCGACAAGACCAACCCTCGACGCCTTTGTTTCAGGTATCAGGAGATCTCGTTCGGGCTCATTCTCTGTCGTCGGGCTCGGGATCAACATGTACGATTTTTTGCATCAACAATAATAATAATAATAATAAATCATGATGGATTCAAGACTGAAATTTGTTGATTTATTTTTTATTCTTTCAAGCCTTTTGCTCATAATCTGGAAGAGTGATTCGACTTAGAAGAGAAATAAACGCAAGAAATTGATTTCTAAAGTTTTACTTACAAGTTTTTAAATGTATATTAAGATAAAGAAGCAAGCAGTCGAGAAAAAAAGATTTAATTTTGATTTGTCTTTCTTAAATTTAATAAATTTTATCGAGATCATAAGACATTTACGACTACACATGAATTATAATTTCTAAATCATATTTAAAATTAGTGATACTTTCAATTATTACGTATTTTTTCATGTTTCATATTATAATTCAAAAGTCAATTCATGAAAAGGAAAAAAAAAAAAAGATTAAAAAATCACATTTCTTTAAGAAGTGAATAATAAAATTTAAGAAAATTATTGGAAGATGAATACTTTACTTACCTCGTCAGTCGTCACACAAACAACACGGCGGCGCCACCCCCACCTTATATGCTTCAACCACCCAATCACCACCATCACACCCCACCCACTTACTTTTGAGTCTTGACTAGTGGATAAGAAAATTAAGGAACTTAATTAATTACTCTAATAATAAATAATTTATCTTGTAATTATATCAGATCTGAACTTATATAATAGAATTTAAAATGTACTTTATATTATACTTTTTTAAATTATTAATTTTAATTTTATAACTATACTAATTGAATAAAAGAATATTTTATTATTCTTTACTTGCAAACCTCTCCAAAATCATCTTTTGGTTTCTTCTAGGTCTGTTTCTAGCTCCATTATGCATAAATAAAAGCCATCATTTACAAATATTTTATGCATTAGATTAATAAACATAATTTAAAAAGATAAAATTTTATTCGTTATACTACATACTATGCGTGTGTGTTGTTGAAGATTATCGTTTAATAGAATAGTGGATGTAAAACTCATTCATTAGAAATTTTTTCGAGACACTAAGACTATCATCGCATGTTTAATATGTTGAACTTGATAACGGTTCACATTGAATGTTCACAAGGGTTCAGATTAAGTCCCTGTTTGGTGGAGGATTAAAATTAGATTTTTAGCAAATTTTAATAAAAGTTGATGAAATATGTGATTGAAAAGTTATAGGACTAATAAAATATGTGGATAAAATTAATTATTGATTTTAATTTAAATTAAAATTTGGATTTTAATTGATAGCAAACATAGGCTAATACTTTCTTAAGGTTCACTGTATATACATATGAATAGCAACACACACAATCGCATCATAGTTTCTTTCATCACTTTCTTACACTTATACACACTACTCTTCATTCTCTCACTCTAGTTCTTTCTAAGCCCTTTCTGGGGCAATTTTTGGATCCAATATGGAAATCTTGGAAGAGTATTTAGGGTCCAATGATCATTTTATTGTTAAAGGGAAACGTACCAAGCGGCAAAGGCCATCATCCTCCACCTTGTCATCAAGCGGCGCCACCCCCCCAATAGGCGGAGACGGAGGAGGAGGAGGTGAGTTATATTCGTTCGTTTCCTCTCCCACAACCTCAATTTCTACGAACTCCGAGGAAGATGAAGATATGGCCAATTGTTTAATCCTTTTGGCAAAAGGTGGTGTTTCACTACCAAAAAATGCAAAATCAGCGACCAAAGATAGCGTATATAGTTATGAATGTAAAACTTGCAATAGAAGTTTTCCATCATTTCAAGCATTAGGAGGCCATAGAGCAAGTCACAAGAAGCTGAAACCATCGGAAAATGATCAAAAAGAAGCTCCGGTCTGCGCCCGGTCCGGCTATCAAGAAGAAGAAGAAGAGAAATCCCACAAAAGTTTCCATTGTTATACTCATAATAAGCCTAGAATTCATGAGTGTTCAATATGTGGTTCAGAGTTTTCATCAGGACAAGCATTGGGAGGACACATGAGAAGACATAGGAACCCTAATAGTACAAGAGTTAATGAATCATCATCCAATGATGGTGAAAAGCCTAGAAATATTCTTGCATTGGATCTCAACCTTCCGGCTCCAGCAGAAGACGGTCACCGGCTGGGGTCGGGGCCGGGTCGAAGTTTCAATTTTCTTCCAACCATCAAGGTCTAGTCTTCTCCTCCATGGCCCTGGTGGATTGCCACTACTAGGAGAAAGAGGATGGGCTAATGATTATTGATCTATTCGAAAAATTCACTCACAATTTTTTTTTCTTAATATTAAGTGTTATTATTTCATTAACTAATCTTTGAACACGTTATTTGTTTTTATGTAATGTTGAAATACAATTCTTTGAGTGAGCAAGTGGATAGTGTTCATGGTGCCTTTCATTCAAGAAAAGTAAGGCATCTTTTTTCATTTTACTATCCAACCTACCCTACCCCACCCCCAGTGGGGTGGCATTGCTATTTGGTAAGGTTAGGCATAACCAGCAGCACAACTAAAGTCATGGATTAGGTTGTAGGATCTTGATATGTTTTTAATGATAAATAAAGCTTAGTTCCCATTTGGTTCAACTAAAATTTTGATTAAAATTTGAGTTAAAGTCTGTATTTAATTTTAACCGCACATTTTGTGAAATTTAAAACTTTTCAATCAAACATTCCACCAACGTTTGTCAAAATCTACTAAAAACTTGATTTGTATCTAAACCAAACATGGGTTAAATAAAAACTTCATTTCCTTCAGCGTATTTTTCATTACTTGACAAAGATTAGTGAAAGTAAAAATTGGTATTTTGTAACTGATATTAATTTATTAATTCAATATTGTCTACTCTATCGGACGTCTTCATATTGTGTTACGAGATATTTGGTTCCACTAGCTTATCATGGAGTTGATTCTTTCTTTCACCAAACCTACACACAAGATGGGAGCTGGGGTGGGTGGCTTAAGTAACTTATGACTTATAACTTATAAGTGTTTGTTATGTGCGCGTTTAAGTGATTCTTGTTAAGCCAAGCATGTGTGCACTTGCTTGAGTTGTCAAAAATACAAAAGATATTGGGAGGTTGTGAAGATTCATTGAGATAAGCACACATAGTAGAGGACTACCATTACTACAATTTACAAAAATATTTATCTTTTTAATAAAGTGGTTTAAGATTGAACACATCAGTCACTACTCAAATTGTATTCTTATACATTGTGTACTCATAAATATAGTAAGACATATTTATAACATGTAGAATGGATCTCCTGTTCACGATGAGTTATATTACACCACCCGTCAATGTGGCAACGGATTAAACCTTTTTTTTAAATTTGCCAAGAAAAGCAACTTGACTACCAACATTGCAAGCAAAGTTTATCATGTCCAACGTAGGTAGAAGATCAAGTCAGTTATAATATGTACCAACAAAGCTAAGTGATTTTTTTATATACAATATTGTCCAAATTTTATATTGGAAATAGTAGAAGAGAAAATTACACCCACCCCTAGTATTAGATTTCCATTTTCATAATTCCTAGGTTAACTTTAATAATTCAATAATCAGGTTTCTTTTGTTATTAAATATTAATTATATTATTTTCATCACAATTAAAATAAGTATAACCTTAATCAATCCTAAAATTCATTTTCTCATCCCGACCATTCTCTCCTCTCAGTTCTTTCCTCCAGCCCGCCGCCACCCATTCTCTCCTCCTGTCTCTGTGCCCACAAACCGCAGCTGCCGGATTCTGCCACCGGCAACTTCACAGAAGCCGTGAGCCACAAGCGGTGAGCCACAAGCGTCGAGCCATTATTTCTCGCTGGCAACTTCACGGAAGCCGTGATTTCNTCTCTGTGCCCACAAACCGCAGCTGTCGGATTCTGCCACCGGCAACTTCACAGAAGCCGTGAGCCACAAGCGGTGAGCCACAAGCGTCGAGCCATTATTTCTCGCTGGCAACTTCACGGAAGCCGTGATTTCCAGTTTTTATTTTTTAGTAAACGGTTCAGATCTGTTAATCTGTCCGTGACGGCGCCCTTATGTCCTCGTGTGGAGGCAGATCCGGTGGGTGTATGGGTGGGTGCGCCGGCGATGTGGTGGTTTATGCATTCTGGGTGTTCTGCATTCTAATCCCTTAAGGATGATGGTTTATGCCATTAATGGTTTTGGGTGCGGTTTGAGTGTGT
>CAIGRQ010193867.1:0-14508 GCA_903798375.1 Fraxinus sp. D2006-0159
GCATACCTTGCAAACAGGTGTATCCTATGTACAAGGCTTTCATTGAGCCAGATCTACAGACAGCACATATCAAAATTACCAACAAATTCAACCCATTCTCGGGATTTCAAAATCCCACGTATGTTTTAAAGGTGAGTCTTCAGCCGCTCTGTATAATTAGAACTTGCTTGCATCTGATCTGACATTCTTGACTGAGAGGTATTTTTGCTTTTGTTTAGTCATCAAGGGTGGTGACCGTGGATCAAATAAAAGCCGTTCTTTCAGAAGATTGCAGAGAAACCATTGGGTAAACTTATGATATATATCTTCTACCACCTGGTGAAGACCCAGAAGCATGCCAATCATATTTGAGAATGAGGAACCGGGATGGCAAATACAATCTCATGTTTGAGGTTTGGATGATGGGAACTTAAGCTTGTTCCGGTTTTTTACTTATGCCAAGCCTTCTACCATTTTATTTGATTCAATTATCCTTTGGATCTCCCTCTGTGTTGCTTTACACTATAGCATCAATCGTCTATAAACTTTCCTCTTCTCTTGGCGTAATATTTTAATTTTTGATTTGGTGCTTGTATAGAAACTCTGTTTTCACATTCTTGAATTCTCTCCTTTTCTTCTCTCCTGGCAGTGTGTGTGCATGCAACTCTGTGTGTTCAATATTTCTTTGTATCTCTTGAGAAAGTTTTGCTTGTAATCTTACCATGCCACTTGCAGTGGAGGGGACTTTTACTGTATAGCACATAGGTCACTGGAGTCATGGAGTTTGATTTGTTTAAGAATGAGCAAATCAAGTTATAATTAAAAACTTCAAAGAAATCAATCAAGTTCTTTTTGTCTTAAATTTTTGAATTCAGAAACGGAACATCGGAGAATTTCTGATCCAAACATCATAACTGTAAAATGGAAAGGTGAATGTTCTTTTTATTGGCAATTACAGTTGTAGACACATTTTACTCTGCTGTTTTGAGGCCTGCTTTTATTTCAGTTTGCATGGTTATGGCTGAAGCCTGTTAAATAACCTGTAAATCCATAATTGTAATTCTAATGTAGAACTGTTAATAAGTAATATGGACCGTATATAAGCAGAAATATATATTACTTTCAGGAATGGGTCACAGATAGCCCCTTCATTATATCGCCAAGAATTACTTTTGAAGTTAGTGTGCGCCTTCTCGGGGGTTTGATGGCATTAGGTTACACAATTGCATCCATCCTGAAGAGAAGTAGCCATGTCTTCATGAATGATAAAGTTTGTGTAAAAATTGATTGGCTGGAGCAACTTAACCGCAAGTATGTTCAGGTATGAATCCAGTATGTTGGTTGTTCTGGGTAATATTTAGTATTGATTTAGTTACTTTGAGACCCAATATCTGCCCATATTCTATTTGTTTTTGTCTTGTGTTGTGCGTGATGAATTTCTAATTGAAAATGATCCCAGATCAAAAATCATGTTTGGTTCTGGCTAGAGTAAGACTATTCAGAAAAGTTTGTTTGTTGGAGAAATGCTTACTGGACATTAAACTTGAATGGTCTTTTTTTTTGTAACACAGTTATTTGTCACTGCTTAAAATTGACGTCTAAGCATATCAAGCTGTGAAACAATGAAATGAGATATAGAATGAGTAATATTCTTGATGAATTTAATTTGTCTAAAGACTATCTGCTGTTTGTTGGCACTAAATAGGGGAGAACACTGTCTTAGAAATTTAACGGATCTATTTATCAATTAGAGGCATAAGATACTGGAACGACACCATCAACCATACAAATAAATTTTAGTTTCCTTTTGAAGTGTTCGAAGACCTCTCATCTGTCCTAGCTTCCTATGTTGCCTAAAGAGCACATTTATTGAACTATTAGTTGATTTTTCTGACTGTTTATAAAGGTGCAAGGAAGAGATCGTTTATATGTCAAATATGTTGCTGAGCAACTGAACTTGGATGGTTCATATCTTCCTCGCACTTACATAGAACAGATTCAACTGGAGAAGCTCATAAATGATGTCATGGTTAGACACGTTTGAAATGATTTGTTTGTTTGTTTGTTTTTTTTTTCAATGTCAGGTCCTCATATTAAAAGTATGTAGGCACTACCCGATGATCTGAAGACAAAGCTCAGCATAGACGATGATTTGGCTTCAAGCCCTAAAGAAGCTCTTTCCCGAGCGTCTGCAGATAGAAGAATCAAGTTCCTCAATCGGTATACCATGTTGGCGGTCGTCGCTTTTGCCTTAGGATTAGGAAATAGACTATTTTGAGTCGTGCAAGAAAATAGATGTGCCGACATGCCTTTTCTTAGGTTATTATTTATATATATTCTTTCTTGTAGTGGTGATATTTTGTCCCACTACCATTGAATATATTTCACTTCTACTCTTCCTGACTAATATCTTTCGAATTTAAAATACTTCTATAATTTAGATGGGAAGTTCCTAGTTATTGAATTTTAGGATATTAATGGTAATCATTTTTTGAACTGCAAATTTTCTTTTGTTGATGGCAGTGCACACACTTTCTCAACACAGCGTGACAAAAATATGTCGAAGCTTACAAAACTTGCTGTCAACAATAGGAGGTTTGACGGAAGAATGCCAGATTCACCAGCAGCGTTTGTTAACCAGGTGATGTTCGTTATAAATTACGTTGTTGACAATAATGTTATTACATTTTTCACATTGCTTAAAATTCATTATTATATATCATATACTTCTGTTGACACTATGGTGGTGGATGCTGATATTTCTTTTGTCACTTGTTTCGTTTTGGTTTTCTTCTTTTTCATTTTAAACTACTCTGCTAGTAATAATATGATGTGGCTTATAACGGATCAGCTTGTCCATTATTGTTTCAGGGCATTATTACACAGCATATAACCGAACAAATTTCTACATTGAATGAACGAATGGAAGAATTAACATCAAGAATTGAAGAAATAAACTCGAAAATTCCAACCTGGAAATTGTCCGCTAGTCGACAAAATTTGGTTGAAGCCTACAATGGCACTCCTCTTGTTGTGTCTGGTGTAGGAAATGGCCCATTTACCGGTTCTCTCCTTCCCCATTCCTCGTCTTCTTCCCAATTACTCAGGGAGTTTCCAATAATGGAAGAGGTAACTTGAGAATCATGCAATATTATTAGCTGCAAATGCTTTCGATTTCATTGCATTCTATTATCTGTCTCCGTAAACAGGTATTGCTCATTGCTCGGGGACAACGTCAAGTTATGCATCAAATAGACAATCTTAGCAAAATCCTACATGACTATTTTGGAGAGAGGTCTCAGCAAGGACGAGCAGATGGAGCTATGACTGTTCAGTTGGTTGGAATTTCTTTACTTGTTCCTTTGGCTGTTGGTGGCATAGGGATCTACTTGTTCAAAACTTGGTCATCTCAGAAGTGATCAGATTTTAGAGGGGTTGAAAATGTGTGTATAGAATAAGAAGAAACGTGAAATGTTTAAAGATGTAAAAGTTTATGTTATATTTCTTTCTTTTGCCCTTCTTTTTGCCTTTTTTGTTTTGTTCACTTATCGTGAATTCTAATGCCAGAGAAATGTCATAAAAAAATATAAAAAATAAAAAATATAGACACCAAAACACCCACGTACATCCCTCCCAAAATAAAAATAAAGTGTGAAGTGTTTTTCAAAAAGTTAGTGGCCCAGAAAATGGAATAAAGAGATTAACTCATCAAGTCAACAACTAGTTAACCATGAATTGTCCAAAGAAATGCTACTTAACTTCCCTATTCTTTACATATTAGAAAATAGATCTAAGTTTTATTTCAGATATGGTAATAAGGTGGTCCATGAGTTAACGATTCAAGATTATTTTTATTTTTATTATTTATGTATGTATTATAATCCGTTTTTCCTTGTCAGCTATTGGCGGGGATTTACATTTATGAGATATATCTATTTGTTTTAAAAAATAAAAAACAAAAAGTGTATCTTAGTTTTCATTTAATTTTTGTTTGAAATTTTAATCATCAGTCTTCAATTTTTGAAGCATTTTAAGTTTTCAAGTTTTGTAAAATTTATATCTCTAGTGACAGATTTTATTCAAAGTTGTAACTAACTGAAATCATTTTTCCTAGTAACCTTAGTGTCACAACAACATTTAAATGCCACCTTTAAATTCTCGAGTTTGAGATGAAATTTCATCCACTACATAGGATAATAACCAACATATTTTTCTTATAAAATTTGATTAATTTTGAATCAAAACACGTAAACCCAATTTTTTTTCTTATTTTTTAACCACACATTCTCCTTTAAATTTTCAAAATGAAAATTGAACAAAAAATTGGAGTCACGGGCTCCTAATATTTCATAAATTCCCACTAGTTTGAGTTTATAATTAGTACCTGCTGGGCTAGTATCTATACTAACTTCCAAGTAGATATTAACAAGCTAAATATAAATTTTATGTGTAAATACAGATATGAGATGTGTACTCTTGTAAGGTTAAAATACTGTGGTGTACAGTATCCATGAGAAAAAATAAAATAAATAAATCATCCATTTTTTCTCTTACAAAACACAACTCAAGGGTGAAATCGTAACTTCATATGTCATGTGAATTTTGTATTCTTACTGTACACTTTCCTAAATGTACTACATTTTAGTGTTTGAAGAGCCCTCCTTAGTATAAAGAGTATGAGAAGAAAAATTAAGAAAATATAAAAGATTAGATTGACCTCAGGCAATCCTTGATAAGTTTGAAGACGATGTTGGCGTATGAAGCTCCATCCAATTTTTCGAACACAATCCCATCCATACGGGCTTGAATTTCACTCCAAGATGCCATGTCTTGTAGCAACTCTTTAATTACAGTGTCTGCTTCAACTATGGAGTTCCCTAAGCCACTCAAGATTTCAGGTAGAGATGAAGAAGGCCTCGACAGCTCAATAAGGGTGACCTGATGTTTAAGAACGCATTTAAAATGCCAAAACTCGAAAAAACTTGGGGGACGGGGGACATAGTATGTTAAAGTTAATATGATTCATGCTTGATGAAGAGTATAACAATAAAGACAATTCTTTTACAGCCTACATTACACGAAATAACAGCATCCTTATACACATGTCCCCAATGGTAAAAACACTGTTAGTCGCTCAACTTATAGTGGTTTTTTCAGTTTGGTCACCAAACTTTATTTTTTCCTATGTTAGTCACTCAACTCAGATTTTTATTTCAGTTCTAGGAACTTCGTTTACCTTCTGAATTAACAACAATGATGATGTGACATGAAAACATGTTCTTGCATTTTTTATATCGTGCAAAATGGAACTAGAAAAAAAAAAGTGCGTGGTTGGACAAGTCGTGCTTTCTTTTTCCTCCTCCTTTCTTTACAAAACCGCAAGCACAACTTGTCTACAATACAAGGTTTCACATAGCTTGATGAAAAAAAAAAGTGTATTAACGGATTTTCCATACCACATCATCATTAAGTTAACCATGAAAGCATTCAGTTAAGTCAGCAGGACAAAAGTGCCTAAACTGAAACAAAATGAACTCAGTGACTAACTTGGAACAAAGAAAAGTTCAATAAGCGAAGTGAATCAATGCTATAAGTGGGTGACTAAACCGGTTTTCAAGACAAATTTATTTATTCAATTTTGTTTCAGCACATACTATACCACTAACTTTAAATCATATTTATAATTAATCCATTATACTATTCAAATTGCTGAGATGCAACAGTCTAATCTCACTTGCTTGGAACATCCCGTGTAGGTTCAACGTCATTGTAATTTTCAGTATCAGTATCAGAAAAATCTCTTGCACTCAGTCACAGACCAAAGCTTAAAACAGTGAGAGACGAGCTCCACAAATCTAAAACAAAAACAATATTATTTAAACCAACCTGTTCGTCCAGTGGTATATTAGCCTTTTGCTTCGCAATTGCTACTGCTCGAGAGAGCCCCCCAATAGCATCGACAAGACCCCTTGAAGCTGCATCACTCCCGGTCCAAACTCTTCCCTGCGCTACTTCTTCCATGCTGTCCACCTGCAACATGATCACCCAAATTAAGTTACAAATAAAATTGTTGATATTCCAAGATGAAATGTGTTGCATCAAAAATATACAGTCATTGATCTGGAAAAGGCTGCCTTGTCTCTGAATTGTTTATATGCATTCTGTGCTGACTTCTCAAAGAGTTCAGCTTCATCTGCACTGCAAATCATAAAGACAAGCATATCGTAAATAATATTCTGTAGAAACAGGAACCAATGACAAATAAAACAATCAAGGAATAACCTAATCTAGAATCTAGTATTTTATTTTATTTTATTTTTTTAACAAATGTCTTATTTCTTATTGACACCTAATCAATGAGCTGAAATAGCACCTATTTAAAAAAAAAAAAAAAGAGAGAGTTGAAATAGCAAAATAGGGCGTTCAAGGTTGAAACGACCATACAGATAACACTTTTAATTGCTAGTATTTACAATGGATGGGCTGGCCAAATAAATAAAACTTGAAAACTTAATGGCATGTTCTCTTTGCTGTTTTCAGGCCATTTTCAGTTTTAGAAAATACTGAAAACACGTTTACTTACCTATTTTTATAAATGAATTTCCAAAAACGAGTTTAAAATTTACAAAGAAAACGGAAAACGTCAAAAAAGTCGTTTTGACTATTTTCAGTTAAAACCAAGCCAAAACTACATTTTTTTTTAATTTTTGAAAACAATTTTTGAAAATGAAAAAAAGAATGCGTTTTCAACAATATCAAAATGGACACTCAAGACACATAATCCAAAATGAATTCAAAATTCAAAACTAAAAACTGAAACACGAAGAGAACATCCCCTAATATTTTTTGAATCAACCTAGTGATGATAGTGTAAGGTAAGAAATATAGGAGAGAGAACTGTAGAGAAAGAAGAGGGGGAGGAAATGACAGTTGAAGTGATGGACAAGTGGAAAAAGAAATTGGAGTTTGGGAAAGAATGCAAAGCTTTTATTTGATTAGACAACGATGCATTGATTGCAATCTATCATAATCAGTTTTCAGCCTATTTCTATGCCTTTTTAAGTGTCTTATTTTGTTCATGGTGTTTTCTAGTTATTACTTAGGAGCAGATCTCTAAAAAATTATCAGAAAGATTTCCCATGGGTAGAGCAGCAGTTATATTGGTTTTAGCATGTTCAGAATTACTATTGCAGTGATTTTTTTTTTCCAAGTTCCAAGATGTGTCGAGGCTTTTTCGATCCCCTATGGATTCTTAGGAGTATTTCATTTTGATTAGTAATCAAGTTAACCAAAATTTGACAGAAAAGCGCCTACTTTACATGTATGTAGCCCGTGGTATTCCTGGACTGATTTCTATAGCTTTTACTCCTACCTTCTGACTACAACCTTGTATCTTTTTCCAAGCCTCAAAATACTTCCGGTATCAAATGATTCGAAGCAGCGTTATCCATTTTAACACATATTCAGAAATAATAATGAGCCAAGAAATTGCAATTTGGCTCTACTCATACTTCAACAAACATGCTTGTGAGTACCTTATCACTACATTGTCTTATAGTGACATATATACTTTGCAAGTCGACGTAGAAGTACCTGAATGGCCTCTGTTCAGCAGCAGTCAGCTCCGCATATCTTCCCCTTGATATTATTTCCTTATTGAAACCAATTTTTTCATATAGTGTCTCCAAATTAAACTTCCCTACGGGAAAATTAAGAAATATCAATTCTATTATAACCCAGAAAAAAATTTGTTAAGCTTGATCATTGAAATCCAAAACATGTTCACCCTTAACTCAAGTTTCATAGCACAAGCAGGTGCATATGGTCAAGTTTTCTCGCGTATAGATTAAAGAATTAGTACTACCTTTATGGAACTTATACAAACTTCAGACAGTGTAGACGAAAGAAACATGATAAGAAAGACGGGGGAAGAATTCAGCAGCATAAGAGGTGACTGGAAATGGAAAGATGGAAGACGAAACAACTTAGAAGCATGAAACATAGATAGTCACCACAAACTTCAGTGCTCAATGATCTAAGAGAACTAAGATGACGTGGAACAGAAATATGAAGAAAGAACAACATATGCACTCGTACATATCATAACGGTCCAAATTCTCATGCCAATAACGGAAATAACATTAATACATTTATTTAAGCATAGTTGTTAAATTCCACAAATTATTTTGGAGCAAAATCATGTCAAGTAAAACTTTTAACTATTTTTTTATCCAAAGATTATGCTTAAACTCTTAAGTGTTGTTTACATGGAGACAAAGTAAAAGAAAATTTAGCAGTGGTGCTATTTAGATGCAAGTTTGGTAATCAAGGGAATCATACATGCCATAAGCCTCAAATGTGCAAAGTGAAATAATGCAGCACAAACTTCATCGAAATGAAGTGCTTGTTAATCAGTGAAGATCAAGGAAGAAACTTTCTGCAAATTTCAGGAGAAATTGTAATTTTACCATTAACTTGTTATAACTCAGCACTCGAATAAATTTATTGAGAAATTATAGGTATTTGAGCAGTCAAAATATCAACAATAGGTAAATGAACCAAGATAAAAATTAAGGGTCCAGATAAACTTCGTGCATTTCTGGATGTTCCTCACCTTACTTTGCAGTTAGGAGCTTCTCTGGTGCAATTTTATCAAATAAGGTTCAAGCAAAGTCACAATTTACTAGGACAGAGGTGTCTTAAGGTATCTACACAGATGCTGCAAATTTAACCAGTTCAATGTTCCTTTAACTTGATTATTATAATTGCTTAATTATATATCTAATTTCTTTAAGACTCAACCCATACTCTTGAAATGACTACACCAATGAACTAGCAATTGTTAAATCACTTTATTAGTAAAAGGACAGGAGTTGAGAATCTGAACCTCTTCAAAAGAAACAAAATTTTAGACAGCTCTCATTTATGTCCAACTAACTTCAGCTTCACAAGTCTCTTGTATAAAAAAGATAAATAAAGTATGGTTGCAAGGTCTCACCCGTCACAACTCCAATTGAACCTGTTAAAGTGAGATTCTCAGCTACTATAGCCTGAGCAGCCATTGCCATGTAGTACCCTCCACTAGCAGCTACATCAGCCATTGATGCAATCACAGGTTTGGAGGCTGCTAATAGTTTGATTTCCCTCCACATTCTTCAAAACACAATAACAACACTAATCAATGAACAATCAAACATTTTCTGGTCCACAAGAATCCTATTCTTTTGAACCCTTAATATAATATTTCTTTTTCTAAATTCATCCTACAATCAATTTATACATGAAATGCAGATTAAAATAGTGAGAAATCCAAAAAATTCTTAATACCTTTGAACATACATGGAAACAATGCTGCGTGGACTTCAGCGTTACGGATGGTCGTGCATTTTTTCTTATTTATTGATACATATTGACAAAAGTACTGCTACTGCAACAAATTGTAATTGTTCGTTCGGATTTTGCATATTACTTACCAATAAAAATAATTTATAATAGACATCTTTTTACCGTCCATGCCATTTCTGTAAGGATGGGACATTCTACTTAGGAGTTCGGTTTGATGAAACTACAGAGATAGATCTGTTATTCAGTTTGTTTAGGACAATTTTTGAATGAATAATATAGAATCTTCATTGGGCTCATAATGGTTAACAATGGTCTAAGATCCTAACTGGAACATTGACAAAAACACATTCTGGGAAGAGTTAGTAGGACTATTTGTTATCTATGATCCAAGTTTCGGTTTGGATGGGTGTGTGGTGGGGGCAGGGGTGGAGGCAATGTAGTGAGATTTGTTCATGAAAAGTTATCCAATTCAAGGCTGACTAAAAGCATGAAAACATTTGACAGTTTTAATAACAACTGTGAGCTTAGTGATATTCCCATTTGAAATGCCAGGTATAGTTGCTCGAATTTTAGAGAGGATGTGATCTAATGTGACTTAGGTTTTTTGAGTACTTCGGGTTTGGGACGAGAATATCCAGATAAAACTTTGGAGTAAAGAGGGGAATGTAGGGCTTGGAATGGTGTCCTATTTCGGTGGATATGAAGTAATGACTAAATTATGAAGGGTGACTTGATGGAAGTTTTCGAGTTCTTCCAGAATGGCTTGTATCAATTCAGCAATGAAATTCAACATTTTTATGCCTCGTCACAGAAAAATCAGAATCTAGGAAAAAAGGTAATTCTTGCCACATCAGCCTTTCGAACAGTTCGTACAAGATCATGATGAAAGTATTCATTGAGGACTTTTGTGAAAGAGAGACAAATTTTGGATGTAGCATTAGTGGCTAGTTGATATAATTATTGGACTTCTTACACATCAAAATGAGAAACAAAAGACAGTATCCAATACTTGAGAATACAATAAAATGTGTCGTTCTATAGGTTTTCAAGTCCCAAATATTTTTATTCAATAAAAAAGAACACTTACAAATCAGACGCAAGAGCATCCCCTCCAGGACTATCGATACGAATGACAACGGCCTTATATATTTTTGACTCTGCAAAAGTCTTATCAGTATCAACCAGACAAGAAAGAATGTATGTGATCAAAATTCAAGGGTAAAGAAACAATTCAGCTATACTTTAATATTTTTACCCATTTGATTGAAAAGAAATTTATTGTTAAGGGATATATATCCCACATCAATAAATGATGTTGACACAGACCAATTAATAAAGATCTTGGGCTACTCCTCTTAACAAGGTTGACCTTTTAATGGTATCATAGCCCATTATGCTCCAACGAGCGATTCGATCCCGTTAAGATTTCAAGATTGGTCTGCTTAAATGAGCCACCATCTTGCAGGGGCGTGTTAAGGGATATAATCCCACATCGATAAATNTTGCAGGGGCGTGTTAAGGGATATAATCCCACATCGATAAATAATGTTGACACATACCAATTAATAAAGATATTGGACTACTCCTCTTAACAAGGTTGACCTTTTAAGATGGAACCCTAAATCTTAACATTTATAAAATAACAAGAATGAAATACAAAGATTGAGGAACACGACTTCCTAGATGGCAAAATAGAAGATGATAAAATCATTTTTGAGCAAATATTTCATTCTGGAGCTGAGGCAGAGTTCATGTCCATGGCAAAGGGTATTATGCAAGCTTCTTTGGTTATAGATTATGCTTGATGATCTTAAAGTTCAAATGTGGAGGACCAATGAAGATGCATTGTGATAACAGGCTACATGTCCAACTTGATTGTACAGAATATGTAGAAGTTGGCAAGCGGTCCATCAAAGCAAAGTTAGATAGTGGCTAGATTTGCATTTTGTATGTTTCAATGGGAGGGACAAATAGTAGATATTTTGATGGAAGGACTTCCAAGTCTAGCATTCCAGATGAAAAAAATAAGCTGGAAATGGACTATGCATTCTCCAGCGCGAGAAGCAGTGTTAACAAATCAAAATTCCAGAAGAATGTGGAAGTCAAAGGCTGTATCATAGCTGTTTTTGAAATTTAAGAAATTGCTTATTTCTACCCTTTTTTCCTAGTAGTTTCCCGATTGTACAGATTCATTAGTCTTTGCGCAGAAATTTCATATTATTCTTTAGTGTTCATCCAGGATTGCCACACACGATTAATTGTTTTCTGATGACGTTTTCAGTATATGTCCTCACAAATTACAGGTCCTTTACATCTAAACGGAGACTAATGGCTTGTTTGAGCCCCATTTTTAGAGAAAAATGTATTTTTGAATAGATTTTTTTTAAGAATGCATGGTTAAAATTAAATAAATGTTTTCAATTTAGGTGTAAAATTATTTTATTGGAGAATGTATGGTTGAAAATAAGTTTTGAAAAAATGAATTCTTGAAAAAATGGGGACCAAACATAGACTAATTAAAAATTTCATATTTAGACAGATATTACATACCTCTAACGCTGCGAATATTCTCAATGAATTTCTCAGCAATAATCCCTGAGCTGGACACACTCAGTGGACCTCGTGTCCTGCTAATGCTTCCAGAGGCTCTAATTATGGCTATCTTGTCTTTATAACCTGTCAAGCCTAGAGTCCATTTCCTAACTCTACTGTACTTCCTGTAAGCACAAGAATGATGGATCATAAGCATAGAACGATAGTTTAGACACAAAACAGGTTACATTACAAGCCTCTGTTTGGTGGAAATTAAAATCAAGATTTTAATCCAAGTCAAAGTCAATAATCAATTTTACCCACACATTTCATGCAACCCACAACTTTTCAAACACACAGTTCATCGACTTCTAGCAAATTCTACTTAAAATCCGATTTTAGTCTCTACCAAACCGGGGACAAATAAAAACAACAATAATTAAATTTATCTAGCTATAGTTTTTAAGATAATACACAAATAGTTAGATTTTTGCTTTAAACACAAATAGAGTAGAACCTGCTAATGACATCGTTTGTTCTGTTCCACTCGAACCCTTTGTTTTTTGTTGGGCTGTAAATAGTCCATGATTGTGTATGATTTAATTTTTCGAACACCTCCCACTCCCCAATCACAGCCTTCGACAAACTGTTGAAGTGAAGAGTTTGTTAAGAGTTCAACTTTTGATGGCTATCTTCTTGATTATGATTATCCATTTTTTGTAATTAGATAAATTTTCTATTTTATAAGGTTCTTTATCCTTTCTTAGGATGTAGATAAAATCAAGTTGTTAGGAATTTATGTAGATAAATTCTCTAAGAATATGGTATCGGAGCAATTCTCTTTTCCCATAGGGACCTGGGACTGTGACATCAAGGAGAGTTACCGCAATCCTTTTTTGTTTTCATTTCCTAAACTAAAAGGGGTTGGCAATACTTTGGATATTTTGACTAGTCACAGAAGTTTAGGGAGGGAGTCTCTGACGAGAGTTGGGGACAAAAGTGGACTCATTCTGCCTCGTAGGGCATCCACCGCTTAGATTAGGAGGCTTGAGCACGTTATTGGATTTCAACATCAGCAATAACAAATTTACCTATCCGGGCGTGCCTTTATTCAAAGGGGGGCAAAGCATACTTTTCTATACGATGAGTCGACGACCTTATCCAGAAGGTCAAGAACAAGATCTCAGGACAAATAGATTATTATCATAGGGAGGTCTTCCTGTTGTCAATTTGATTTCCATTCTACTTTATTTACTTCAGATTATGCAGCCCCAAGGCCTCACTGAAAAAGCTGGAGAACATTTTTGAGAGATACCTCGGGAATTTGAAGGATCATGTACGCATATTATATTGAAGGAGATGGAAGGAGCTTTGCCTACCGATTGATGACAGTGGATTTGGCTTTAGGAAACTCCAAGACATTGTTGATACATTCTCTCCGAAACTTTGGTGGTTGTTTTGTACCCTACCATTTTTATGGGCTCAGTTTTTGGGCAAATATTATAGTGGCATTCCCTTTACTTGCATCAGTTCCATACTCAACGTCATGGAGGCGACTAAAGTTATTTGGTCCATGTAGAAATCCTGTGGATTATGGGATATAATTGTAGAATTGATTGTGTACCTTTTTTAAACTAGGAAACCTTTCCCTTTTCTTAGATTAAAATTATTATAAATTGGGTTCATTGTATTGTAACAGGTGTGAAGGTGAATACATAAATCTTTCATCCTAGTTTCTTGTGTGTCTCTCAATATGGTATCGGAGCCAATCGGCCCGACACTCTGAGCTTGTTCATCTCCTCATAGTCTGCCGCACGAAGCTAGGGTTTTT
The DNA here is from genome assembly GCA_903798375.1 of Fraxinus sp. D2006-0159. Classification (NCBI taxonomy): domain Eukaryota; kingdom Viridiplantae; phylum Streptophyta; class Magnoliopsida; order Lamiales; family Oleaceae; genus Fraxinus; species Fraxinus sp. D2006-0159. The sequence goes on from CAIGRQ010193867.1 coordinate 13,688, forward strand.
TTTGCGAGATTCTGTTGCGCTATTGCTCGGAGCTGTACGTGTCACGCCGCCACTCGAAGCTGTTCCTGTCGCGCCAGCGCCCAAAGCTAGGGTTTCTGCTTGCGATTTCACTCGTGATTCTGCTCGCAATTTTTGGGAGCGCCTTACAAGCCAGCTTTAGAAGATCTGCAGTATTCTTTTTTGGATTTTCGAGTTCCTAGTCAGTGGGCACCTTTGTTCTGTGAGTTGCCTCCTAGACATCAAAGAAGGAAGGCTGTTGTTCCTTCATTGCAGTTTAGTTTCAGCTGAGCCCGTTCAACCTTCACCCGAAGCTGCTCGATCTTCGCCCGGTGTCTAATCTGGTCGGAATCTTGTCGGAATCTAGTTTTTTGTGCAAATCTGGTCTTTTGTGGTCAGCTTACCTAGACTTCCAAGACGAAGTCTCAGTACTCGTTTGGGTCAGCATTTGGCCTCCTTAGCAGATAATATTGGGCCAGCTAATGAATCTGGACCAATGGCTATTATTTCACGAAGAAATATAAATGGGTCCAAACTAAGTGGGTCTAATGGGTCAGTCCATGTATTCCATCATGAACCATTTGAACAGCACAACAAAATATTTTCAAGTTTCCAAACACCTAGCCCATCAAGTACCTTGGCCCACAAGGGTAGCTTTCTAAAAGCCCTAAACACTATTGCACAATCCAAAGTTCCTTGGATCATTGACTCCGATCACATGACAGACGCCTACCACCTGTTTACCACATATCCACCATGTGCTGACAACCTCAAAGTAAAAATTGCAGACGGCTCACTCTCACCTGTTGCAGGAAAAGGGAGTA